>JAURVB010014040.1:0-86050 GCA_033002965.1 Piper betle | reverse complement strand
GGTCGGGGCGGCAAGGCGACGGCACGGCCGGGCTGGGCGGCGTCGATCGGCGGTGGCAAAAATCTCAAGGGCGACGGCTTGGGTTTGGGGCGGTAAAGACGTTGGGTTTGGGGGAGGAAGATGAGAAGTACAGGGCGGTGGCAAAGTTGTAAATAAAACTTGACTCGACACCGGCTCGAGTCAAGAATGATAACTGACTCGGAATAAATCCTAGAAAAACCCAAAAAAATTGGGAAAAGTCCCATAAAATCAAACAAAACAACACAACATCCAAATGACATACTGTATAACTAATAACCCACCCGAAGACCATCTAACGCATCCTAATGCGTTATTCAGCCTAAACTAATTCTACGGTCACAATATGAAAAAATAAAATCAATTGTATACTCTCATATCTACTGATAACTCAGTCTGCTGATGCATATCTGACGCTATCATCGATACTTGGGTATACATGAACCCTCATAACACGTGTACACGGTCGGCCTCGGCCTCGCACACGTGTTCTGGCAAAGCTGAACTGACTCGAACCACGGTCAAACCGACTGGCTAACAACTATAAAACCCTGACTCGAGTCGCAAGTTTTACACCTTTCCTCTCTAAAATACAAATAGAGAATGATACGCATTCCTCCATCATAGTTCATCTACAAAACAAATAGTGGTTGTGGAGTTGCTCAATAACTAAAAGCCTGATGGGCACGAAGCCAAGAAAATATAAGAAAGTTATTTTACAATAGCAGAGATTTAGTCCATGGCCACTCATAGATGGGAGACGATAGACAAGAAAATCCGCTCACAGCAACATTCCACCAAACATTTTAACCCACACGAACGAAAGCACCTGCTCAACCTAATAATCAACAGATGCAGTCCTCATCAACTAATTAGCATCAACAGAGACAAAACACTAAGGAGGACACCAATCCACACAACAATGTCTAACTAAATCTTCCAAGAAAAGCCGCAAGCAAACTCAACACAGGCGTAAAAGTACTGTCTTTTGAGACGAACAAGTGAACCAGAAGCAAAGATGGTTAGGATTAGAAGTACTGAATTTGGAGACCAATAAAAAAATTTAACCCACGCTTATAAACAATACCCCACATCCCAGATGCAGTCCGAATCAACTAATTAGCATCAACAGAAACCAATCCATACAACAGTAATACCCAACTAAATCTTACAAGGGTAGAAGAACAAGTTAACCAGAACTGCATACATGTACATACTTAATAAATCATGGGAAAAGAAAAGGAAAGAAAGAAGGAGAAACGCACCAGAGACGGTGGAGGAATTGGGGAAAAAATAAAATCAGAAGTACTTAATGAAAAAATAGAAAAATTTAAAATAAATTTAAAATATATAGAATTAAGGATAGAAGTGTTAAAATAAGAATTAGGAGTCGAAAGAACAAAAGACAAAAAAAGATAAAAATATAATAATAAAAAGAAGCTTATAAAGCAAATAATGATCAAACAAATGAAACTATAATACCTATATCAGGACAATTAAATTCTACCTTAATCAAATTAGAAAGCCCGAGTTTGGCTAACTAGTAATAACTTTATAAATACAATGGTCACCCTAGATAAAGGATGTTCAACTAATATGATAAGTTATAAATTGGTACCTAAACAATATATAAAAAAATTACCTTATCAAGTACATACAAGAAGTATTGATAATACTCTCTTAAGTATAGATTATAAGTAAAAACTTAAAGCGAATCACTTTAGAGACTTTTCTAGACGATTTATTACAAAATATGATTTACCTAATATACATGTATCCCTTAAAGATGTATGCACTCATGAGTTCTTGTTAAGCTTAAACTTTATTACATCAAATACAAGAAGAATTTTAATAAATAATACTAGTTTAACTATGTGATTATTAATTATATTTATGGATAGGAAATTGATGAATTAAAATAGTAAAAGGCACAACTCCAAGACATGGTTAAATTTCCAGAATGTCATATAAGGTATGGGCTTAAAATATAGATAGTGTAATAATAAAAAATTTTACTCCATTATCTAATGCCCCCTAGATATAAACAATCATAGCATTTATTATTCCTTGAATCTTCGCGTCTAAGCTTGTCCAATTTTGATTTTTAAAATTTCCTGATGCATACCCATATATTTTCTCTAATGACTTTTCTGAATATTCATTGGGTTTAGTGAGTAAAATAGCTCCCCAACCTTCTTGACTAGAATTTACTTCTATTACTTTATATTTATTTTCTAAAGGGAGTTCTAAGGGTTTTATTAATTTTATTTGTTCCTTTATTTTTTGAACTAATTTTGTATCTTCTTGATTAAAATATATTTGCCCATTTTCTCCTAATTTTCCATATAAAGGTCCTACTAGTCTTGATAGTTTAGGTATAAATTTTCTGGCATTATTTAATAATCCTAAAAAAAATTGTAGTTGTTTTTTATTTTCTATTTTACCTGGGTATTCCAAGGCCTTTGTTACTATATGAGGTTATAATTCTATTTTTCCTTGTCCTTTTTTTAATCCTAAGAAATTTATACATGGTTTTCCGATTTCAATTTTTTTCTAGATATTACTATTCCAAACTGTTGTATAGTTTCAAATACTTTTTCTAGATGCATAATATGTTCTTTCATATTTTGTGATGCTACTAAAATATCATCTATATAAACTATACAAAAACTATATTTTTTAAATAATTGATCCATAAATATCTGAAAAATTGCTGGAGCATTTTTTAATCCAAAGGATAAGACATTCCATTCAAATAATCCTTCAGGACAAGTGAAAGTTGTCCAGGGTCAATCTTCTTCTTTCATTTTTGTTTGATTATATTCGCTTTTTAAGTCAAATTTGCTAAAAACATTACGGTTTTGTATTAGATTTAAAATACTATCTTTGTGAGGTAAATTATATGTGTCGTCATATGTGTTGTCATTCAACCTCTTATAATTATATACTATTCGGGGTGGGTCCTCTTACTTGTTCACCATGATTTCTTACTATAAAAGCAGCAAATCTTTGAGGACTTACAGATTTTCGTATTAATCCTAACTTTAATCATTTGTCTATTTGTTTTTTAAATTCTTTTATATCTTTTGGACTGTATTCTAAATTTGCTCTTCTTATTACTAAATCTGGATTTTTGATGTTTAGACTAAATTCATAGGTACAATTATTTTTTGATATATCCTCTCCTATAAGTCCCATTTTTTGTAGTTTTCTCATTATAGGTTGATTATTTATTTCATCATTTTCTCGAGATTTTCCTTTTCCTATATTAAAATATACATGTTGATATAATAATTTCTAAGTTTCATTTTCAATTTCCATATCTTCTTCTTTTTTTCATAGAAAATCTAGTGGTCCAGGTTCACCATGCTTCGCTAGTAACTTTGATTATTTATTATATTTATGGGTAGAAAATTGATGAATATTTTTAAAGATAGTTAAACTAGTATTATTTATTAAAATTCCTCCTATAATTGATGTAATAAAGTTTAAGCCTAACAGGAACTTATGAGTGCATACATCTTTAGGGGATACATGTATATTAGGTAAATCATATTTTGTAGTAAATCATCCAGAGAAGTCTCTAAACTGAATCGCTTTAGGCTCTAACTTATAATCTATGGTTAAGAGAGTATTATCAACACTTCTTGTATGTACTTGATAAGGTAATTTTTTTATATAATGTTCAGGTACCAATTCACAACTTATCATACTAGTTGAAGATCCTGTATCTAGGGTGGCCATTGTATTTATAAAGTTATTACTGGTTAGCCAAACTTTTCTTTCTAATTAGATTAAGCTAGAGTTTAATTGTCTTGATATAGGTATTATGGTTTCGTCTGTTTGATCATTACTTATACTTGCTGCTTTATAAGCTTCTTCTTCTATTATTATATTTTTATCTTTTTTGTCTTTTGTTCTTTCGACTCCTAGTTCTTGTTCTAATACTTCTATCCTTAATCCTATGTATTTTAAATTTATTTCTAGTTTTTCTATTTTTTCATTAAGTACTTCTGACTTCATTTTTTCCTTAGTGATGATGTTAAATTTGTATCTATGTTCTATATTCTTTTTATACATATAAAACACATTTCTTGCATACAGTTCATGCATCTATATCTTCTTCTTAATTTTGGATAGAGAGTACAATTAATACAAGGAGTACTATCACTTCCCTTTCCTCTTTCCTGGCTATGCTCACAGTCTTCTTTTTGTTCTATTACCAAAGCATATTGAGAAGGAGTGATGTCGGAGTATTCTAATTCTGATATTATGCTATAAACTGAGTCATCAAAAGAATCGATAGACACCACCTCTTTTTCTAAATTTTCTATTAAAGCTGTTCTTTCCCTATTATTTTGTCTTTTGGGGCATGTATTAGCTAAATGGTTTTCGTCTCCACAAATAAAACATTGACATTTTCTTGTTGAAACCTTTTTAACATACATCTTATTTTTTGTCGATTATGAGGTTTATTCTTATTAAACGTAATTGACTTAGTTTTTTCTTTTTATATATGGATTTTTAGTTCCATATTGTTGAGGTCCATATATAGCTTTTTAACAAAATCTATATGATTGTCTTTTTAAATGTTCTTGCAAGGCTACCTCTTTACATTTTTCTACTAAATAAACGAAAGTAAATTGGACTCTTGGCCCAATTCCTAATCCTATTGTGTCTTTATATCCTTCTAACCATTTTTCATGTATTTGTCTTCCTAAATCTCCCGGCAATTTTACAAAATACTTATTACATAATTCTTCATCAAAAACTTTTCCCGCTTTAGCTATTAATGCTACAAAATCTATACTAAAGGGTTCTATATATTCAAAAGATTTTAAGGTTAATTGTTCTAAATCTCTAATAGTTGTGTCCTGTATTATTGTATTTTTTCTAGTTGGGTCTACCCCTAGTATCATGGTTCTCATAAAGCTAGTAAAATAATAGGGATTACTTCCAAACGTTTTTACTTCATTTACTTGTTGTGGCTGTGCTTTCTTTGCTTTGTCATACACCTAAAGCAGTTGTTCCTAAAATGGTTTCGAGGAAGCTAAACATGGCCATATCTAGGTTTGAATGAATTTACCAATTTTTTATAGCATTTTGTTCCCAATTTAATATTTCATCTGCCCAAATTTGTGGTGAAGACCTTTCAAGTATTAATAAATTTCTGCTGTATGTATGTCCTATGGGTGGTCTTTTTCCTATAGCATATTTTTGAACATTATCTTGGTACTTGTGCTTAGGTTCTTCCCATGGGGGTCTTTTAGAATTTCCTTCTATTCCCCTCATTCCTATTTCTTCGAAGTCTCTTTTGGGCTGTTTTGAGGTTTCTCCAAATGCCATCATATAGGCAATTCTGGTTCTAAGTTTTTTTCTAAATCTACTAAAGTAATATTTCTTTTTTCTAGTAATAAGAACAACAAATTTAGAATTCAATCCAGAAGATGTAAAAGAATTTAAAAAACAAATAGATGAATTATTAAAGTTAGGATTAATACGAAAAGCTGTAAGTCCTCATAGATCTGCCGCTTTTATAGTAAGAAATCATGCTGAACAAGTAAGAGGAAAACCCCGAATAGTATATAATTATAAGAGGTTGAATGACAACACATATGACGATGCATATAATTTACCCCACAAAGATAGTATTTTAAATCTAATACAAAACAAGAGGGTTTTTAGCAAATTTGACTTAAAAAGCGGATATAATCAAATAAAAATGAAAGAAGAAGATTGACCCTGAACAGCCTTCACTTGTCCTGAAGGATTATTTGAATGAAATGTCTTATCCTTTGGATCAAAAAATGCTACAGCAATTTTTCAGATATTTATGGATCAATTATTTAAAAAATATAGTTTTTGTATAGTTTATATAGATGATATTTTAATAGCATCACAAAATATGAAAGAACATATTTTGCATCTAGAAAAAGTATTTGAAACTATACAACAGTCTGGAATAGTAATAACTAGAAAAAAATTGAAATTGGAAAACCATGTATAAATTTCTTATGATTAAAAATAAGACAAGGAAAAATAAAATTACAACCTCATATAGTAACAAAGGCCTTGGAGTATCCGGATAAAATAGAAAATGAAAAACAACTACAATCTTTTTTAGGATTATTAAATAATGCCAGAAAATTTATACCTAAACTATTAAGACTAGTAGGACCTTTATATGGAAAATTAAGGGAAATGGGCAAATATATTTTAATCAAGAAGATGCAAAATTAGTTCAAAAAATAAAGGAGCAAATAAAATTAATAAAACCCTTAGAACTCCCTTTAGAAAATGAATATAAAGTAATAGAAGTAGATTCTAGTAAAAAAGGTTGGGGAGCTATTTTACTCACTAAACCCAATAAATATTCAGAAAAGTCATTAGAGAAAATATGTGGGTACGCATCAGGAAATTTTAAAAATCAAAATTGGACAAGCTTAGATATGGAGATTCAAGGAATAATAAATGCTATAAATAACTTTAAGTTATATATTAATAACAAATTTACATTAAGAACGGATTGTTAGAGTGTGGTAAAATTTATGACAAATCAAAACAACAAAAGGCACAACTCCAAGAGATGGTTAAATTTTGAGAATGTTATACAAGGTATGGGATATGTTGTAAAATTTGAGCATATTTCTGGAAAAGATAATGTGTTAGCTGATATTTTATCAAGAAAATTTGGAGGAAAAACAAAAGAGCAATGCCTAATCCTTGAAGAATGGAGTCTTCAAGATACAAAAGAGTTTGAAATCTCTAAAATTCATGGTTATGATTCCTTAAAAATCAAAGGTTTTGGGAAATTCTCAAAACCCATAAGTTATAGTTCTTCAAAAACTAAGGGTTATGATTCCTTAAAAATCAATTTTAAACTAACCAATTTATCTATCAGGATGGCATCTTCTTCAAAAAGGATGACTGCAAAAGAATTTAGAGAGAAACTGAAAGTCAAGCCCAAAGCAGTAGCCTATTCGGATGAGCTGGTGAAACTCTATAATTTTGGGCCTTATTAGTTATTTTCATATCAAGAAAATAAATATCAAACTCTAGATCATATAAATTTGGACGAAAACCAGCAAGCTTTGCTAGATAATATATGGAGTTCTACATTTCAGAAGCATAGAGCCCTCCAAGCTTTAAGTCAGTATTTGGGATCCATTCAGAAAAAACTAGCATAAAAAAACTTTAGCTATTATGTGGTAATTAAAGGAAATACTACTAGAGTGTTTGTAAGATGGAATTCAGTAAAAAAGACATAGAGGGACATGAATGGCCCAGTTATAGAGGATTTTACACTCTAGAAGAAGCCCTTAAGTATGGAAGGAAGATGTTGGGACCAGACTACTATGTAGAACTAGGTGGCACTCCTGTTGCCCTTATGCAAGCGAATTATGAGCTTGAGAATTACATGCAAGAACAAGAAAATAAACAGCTCAAAGAGTTACCAAAGATACTGGAAGAAAGGCTAGAAGTAAAAAGGAGAGAAATACAAGAACTCCAAGAGGCTCTTGACGCAAAGGGAGAAGATTTAAAGGAACTAATGAGTATTTAATAAAGATTCAAAGACATCAAAAAAAGGAATTCCATACTGCAATAGAACGATGGAATGCCTCTCGATAAGATTAAAAATGCTTCAGTTCACATGCATTACTCTACAACCTCTTTTTAAAGCATGTCCGGAAATTAAGGTAATAATTTCAAAAAAGGCAAAGACGGGATTCTATCAAAATATGATCGAGTTACAAAATTTCCTTATGAATGTGTCTTTTGGAAACCTATACAATGAGTTTCTGTAACACAAGAGTATTTCTACTATATGGATAAACCAGCTGGGTTTTTGAAGGCACAGATAAATATGACCTAGTGCTCAATGTCTGAAAGTCAAATCTTTCAGCTTCTTGATTATGAGATGATAGATTATATAATTTTCAACCGGTTTGAAGAAGCTTTTATATTTGGAGAAAAATGGAAAATTATAGTAGGTAACATTACTAGTACTGAATCCTTGCAGGCCCAAATATATATTCTATACCCCTCAAAAGCCATGGGCTTATTGAAGAACCGGCCCAACATGAATTTTTCTTAGTTCCATTACAATCAACCCAATATACATGCACCTATCCAAAGGATATCCGGTATATGGACGACATAAATTTCTATCTATTTCATGAAAGGGAAAAGAGAAGGAAATTACATCCTCACTGGGCTCAGTATAATCTTCTATCTAAAGGAAGAACCATACAAATATATGGACCTGGCCATTGGAAAATGAGGTGCCCATTCTCTGGAGATGGACATCTCATTAGTCATGAAGATATAGTGGAAGGAATATATCAACAAGGATATTACGTATACAACGCTCAGTACCAGGCTAACGAAGCAATTGAAGAAGAAGAAGAAGATGTGACTATGGAGAACCCTCAAGCTAATCTTTCTTATTATGATAGAGGAAGGAACTATTATGACGGGGAAATTGGGAAGATGAAGACCTTTTGGATGAAGGAGAACCATCAAATTACAAGGAACGGTATAATGAAGAATATCATGATGCACAAGACCCCTACAAAGCTGAAGATTCCCAAAACAAAGATAGCGACATACCATCACCAAGAATTTCACGCCAATATCTCAAAGATATTTAAAAGAAGGAAGGAATCAAGTGGCAAAACCTGGACCAAGTATGCTAAGGCGGTTAAAAAAGGAAAAAGACATGTGTAAGAAAAATGGAGATGGATGTAAAATAGAATATTTGTATAAACGGATGCGTCCGAACTATGTAAAAAGGTATTGTAAGCACTTCGAGTCCGAACCTATATAAGGATTCAAGATGTGTATAGAAGTTAAGTTGGATAGTCTCCTACAGACAACTTAGTGTGAAACGTGGCTATAAGAAGGATCGTGCATATCCCTTACTGTAAGTTTTAAGTGTGTTGTTTCTATAATTAAATTAATGAAAAAAAGCTTTCTTTTGTGTACTTATGATGTACTTATTGTAACTCATATTTAAACTAAGACGCTTTAGTTTAGCTTAAGATTCTCAAATAAAGGCCACTGAGTCCTCGACTAAGGCATCAAGGTAGGAGGCCGTTTAGCCAAAGAGTCAATATGAACATGTCAAAAAGGGAAGTGAGCTAATTAAAGACTTCTAGTTTAAAGATAAGAAGTGAGTTAACGCTTAGTATAGAAATAATATTATTAGGAATTATTGTTATAATAATCATAGCAGTAATGATAATGGTAAGTTGTTAAATGTATGTTAGCCTTATTATAGCCAAAGATAGAACACAAGTAATCAGCATACACATATATAACCCCATAACAAGCTTAACCATAATATTGTTAGGAACTCTAATCTGTTTAGTTTATTTTGTTATATTTTGTATATTTTTATAAAAAATAATAAATATAAGGTTTTAAAAAAAAAAACACTAAGTCTTTTTAATTTAATACTAAGAATTGGTATAAGAGCAATTCTTTCTTGACAAAATAGAATCTTAAGTTATCTAAATCTAGAACTAAGTCCTAACCAAAAAATAGCTGTCAAGATAAAAGATAGTAGCTTGCAATGTAACTTTTATAATAATCATACTCATGAGTTACATGAAAATAACGGTAAGTTAGATAGCATAATAGATTTAATCATAAATCTAGGAGAAAATTTATTACAAAGCCACACCAAACTGTTACTCAGTTTAGAAGAAATCAATAAACAAAAATCAAAAAATTTAGATTACATAAAAGGTCAAAATAATTTTATATTAGCCAAACTAACCGAAAATATATCTAATAGTAATATAATAAAATTAGAATAATTTAAAAATAGTGGAATAATAACCAAAAGAGAGTCTGAGAAATTTTGGTAAAATAGATGCATAAATCTCCGAAAAATTGTTGGAGCATTTTTTAATCCAAAGGATAAGACATTCTATTCAAATAATCCTTTAGGACAAGTGAAAGTTGTCTAGGGTTGATCTTCTTCATTCATTTTTATTTGTTTATATCCACTTTTTAAGTCAAATTTGCTAAAAACCCTCTTGTTTTGTATTAGATTTAAAATACTAT
Source organism: Piper betle (assembly GCA_033002965.1). NCBI lineage: Eukaryota > Viridiplantae > Streptophyta > Magnoliopsida > Piperales > Piperaceae > Piper > Piper betle. Next base: position 75,961 of record JAURVB010014040.1, on the reverse strand, counting down.
CTTTATTATGGGGTAAATTACATGTCGTCATATGTGTTGTCATTCAACCTCTTATATATTTTTATTTGTTTATGTCCACTTTTTAAGTCAAATTTGCTAAAAACCCTCTTGTTTTGTATTAGATTTAAGATACTATCTTTATGAGATAAATTACATATGTCGTCATATGTGTTGTCATTCAACCTCTTATAATTATATATTATTCGGGGTTTTCTTCTTACTTGTTCAACATGATTTCTTACTATAAAAGCGGTAGAACTGCAAGGACTTATAGATTTTCATATTAATCCTAACTTTAATAATTCGTCTATTTTTTAAAAAATTCTTTTATATTTTCTGGACTATATCCTAAATTTGCTGTTCTTATAACTAAATCTGGATTTTTGATGTTTAGACTAAGTTCATAGGTACAATTATTTTTTGATATATCCTCTCGATAAATCTCATTTTTTCTAGTTTTCTCATTATGGGTAGATTATTTATTTCATCATTTTCTCAAGATTTTCCTTTTCCTATATTAAAATATACATGTTGATATAATAATTTCCAAGTTTCATTTTTGATTTCCATGTCTTCTTCTTTTTTGCATAGAAAATCTAGTGGTCCAGGTTCACCATGCTTCGCTAATAACTCTGATTGTTTTTTATATTTATGGGTAAGAAATTGATGAATATTTTTAAAGATAGTTAAAATAGTATTATTTATTAAAATTCCTCCTGTATTTGATGTAATAAAGTTTAAGCTTAAGAGGAACACTTTGATCCCACCAAACCTACTTATCCTGAGACACCATCCGAAGTGTAATCGCAAGGATAGCCCCACACCCAAATGATATAAAAAACATATATTTCTAAATAGAGTATCCACACGTTGATATATTCTAAATTTATTACATGTCCTTACATATTATTATAACTTTACCTCTTCTTATTAAGAAAATATTAGTTAAATATTTACCTTGTATTTATTTTTTATTATAAATTCAAATATTTTTATGATTTTATCATTTTTATTCAAAAATTTTAATTAATTAATTTAAGTATTATTAAATTTCTAACCATTCTTATTAGGAATAATTAATTAGTTATCGTGAATATTGAAAAATCTTATTAACTATGAAATTATTAAGAATATACAAAGAAAATATTGATTAAATGTTTATTTTAAATTTTACATTTTTTATTAGAAACTCAATTATTTTTACCATTTTTGCAATGCATCGGATTCCGAATAATTTTCGTGAAAAAAGAGGCATGGCCAGCCATCAAGGCATCCAAATAGGGGCGCACATATCAGCGGCGTCCGTAAAAATTTTCCCAGGGCCCTTCCACGTCAGCTCCCGCCAAGAATTCTCCCGCCAATCCTCACCCTTCCACTATTAAGGCAAGGCCTTCCCGCCATCTCCCTCCACCGCCGCCGTCTCGCCTCCGATGGAGTCATCCCCGATCGACTTGCCGATCAAGCCCTCCACTAGATCGAAGAACCCATCTACCCCCGTCGATGCAGATCTTCTCGGCTCCGCTACTCTTCCGAAGGCGGCCCAGGCCCCTCCCCGCTCTGTACGAAGCCGACGCCTAGTCTTCTCGGTGGCCGAGTTGAAGAGGGTCGCGGAGGAACGACGGCAGGGACGCCGGCAGGAGGCGGGTGAGGCTCGGGGTGATGTCGCCGAGAAGTCGCCTCCGTTGCTGCCGACTAAAGGGAGAAGTGGGAAGGATGTACTTCCGGGAAAGTGAGATACTTTTATTTTTTCTTATTTTATAAGAACGGTTCTTTGAATTGAGATTTGTAGGCTCTTGCATGTTTGGTTATTGTTTGGGCATTTTTTTCGGACGAACTAAGTAAGGTTTATATGGAAGATGTAATTCGGTAATTGTGGGTAGGTAATTGTGTTGTGGTTTTGGGGATCTGCTCTTTGAGTTGAAATTTATGGACTATCGCATGTTACACTTTGAATTATTTTTGTGGGTAGTTACTAGATTTTGAGAGTTCTATGTTGTTTGAAAGAAAGGATTTTTGCTTGGATTTTTCAGGTTTGAAGCTTTGGTCAGGTGTTTTGACTGCTTGCAGAGCTCACTTCGCTTGCTTCAACTGAAGAAAACCATGCCCACATTCGCAAATGTTTCTCGATCTGTAGAAGCCTTATTGGAAAGGTTGTTTATGCTGACTGTTGCAGCAAATCTCTTTTCACTTTTTGTTATAAAGTGTTATCTATTTAAGATCTTTTTTTGGGTTTCTGGAATGATTGAAAATTCTTGTGCTACTATTGTTGCCAATTTCAGGAGGTTTACATACGCCCACTTGGCACAGCTCAAGTACATATTGCAGGATTTGCTGAATATAGAGAAATTTGTTGTGCATGATGAAAGGACACTTTGCATGAAGCCTGAGCTTCACATTCATTTGCTGTTTGATGGATGTGGGAAGAAAGCAAAGGGAAGGAAACCAAGTATATGGGCATGAGGAAGGAATTTCTTGCCCGCCTAGCAAATTTTGCCAAAGCTCATCCTTTGGTAAGAGAGCAAATGCCTTTCTTAATAATGAATGAGCTTGAAATAATCAATACTAGTAGCAATTTGCTCTAGAGGACTTTGCTATCCATGCTGTGATCCTAGTCAAAGGCTACAAATGTCTTCTACGTGTTATTGGAGAAGATGAATGATTCACAATATAGTTTGATGGCGGTAATACGTAATCTCAGAATTAAACTTTGGTTCTTCATAGCAGCATTTCTGGGGAGAAATGCTGACAAGGATGAAAGATTTTACAAATAAAACATTGGTTAACGCATTTTTGGCTCTTAGCAAATCAACCCTGTATATGCTATTTTTCAGGTGTATAGAAGCACCGTACAAAGTGTGTTTTCTTAATAATTTTGCGTGATGAATTTTCGCTCATGTTGTCCTTTTATTCTGAAGGCTGATCAGGTTCCAGAGGGGCAACTCCCAGAGCCATTCAACCAGACTATAACTTGCACGAACACAGCATCAGAGCCCCATGTCACAGTAGCCACATCTGCTTCCCAACAACCTTCATTGATAAGCTCACATTTCACTCCCTCTTTCCAGAGGAGATTTTCCAAAAGAGCAAGCTTCATGGGAAGAGAGGTCACACCGGATGTACCCACAGCCGCCACCCTGAAATCCCCAGGAACAGCAGTATCACATTCTTGTGAAACCATGCTTCAATCTCCTTCCATATCCTCCTCATCATGGGTCTCCAACAAAAAATCAATCTTTGACGCGAAAGCATCACCTGCAAATATCAAAAGGAACAATCATGAGAAGGTAGAAACTATTTGTACCCCAGTCAGATTATCACCAATTTCATTGACGTCAGTGAATGGCACACCCGATCTGACATCACCAAAGAGACCTCATCCATGCCAAGATGAATCTCCATGCAAAACACCTCGACATAAAACACACATTCGGTCTCTAAAATTTCAATCTCCCATCAGAAGTGTTGAAGAGGATGGTAAGAGGGAGAGGAGAAATTCGTCAGTGACAGACGAAGACATTTTGAGATTTCTCCCCACAGCTCTTGTGCAATCAGTAAGTTCGTTATTGCATTCCTCTGTTTATTTAGCTTATAGTTATGTGAAGAGGGAACTATGAAGCTATATGCATTTTGATTTGCAATGCAAATTGTACTATGCCCATTTTTAGCTGTGTTAAAATTGGCCATGATATTTGTTCATCAGGGGATAGTGATATCTGACATGGGCATGATATTTTGTCTTGGATAGGTAAAAGAAAAAGAAGAAAGAGCCCAGGAAGAAAGAGATCATGGTGTAGCCGAAATGCGAAGGAGAAAACAGATGATTGCCTGTCTGCCCAAGCTCTTTGACATGATTTACTTGGTGTTTCAGTCTACAAATAAATCCCTCATGACTAGGCAGGAGCTTCTGCACAAAATTGTTTCATATCACACTAACATAGTTGATATCAGTAAGAGATTTTCTCCTATTCCTATTCAACTGCATTATTCCAATCTCTAATGCCTCTGTGACACTTTAAGAACTGAATTTACAGGAGACGTTGAAGAGCAGTTAAATTTACTGCAGCAAATTTTACCTGAATGGATTTCTGAAAAGAAGATATCCAGTGGAGACCTTGTTGTGTGGTAAGTCATTGTACTTATAATTCTGATATAGGACTTGAGTTGTAATAAGTTCACTGCCATTCTAAACTTTCAGATGTTTAAGAATTAAGGATGAATGATTTTTTTATCTGATGATTTCATCTAAATATGTCTTTTTTTATCTGATGATTTCATCTGAATATATGTCTTTCTGCAGTGTTGGGAAATTATCTACTCCAGAGGCTATTCATGCGAGACTAGCAGAAGCCACATAAAACAGTGCAAGCTCGGCTTCGGTGTCCCAAGATATACCTGCATGAATCAATATTCTGATCCGTTAGATTCAATTGCTGTTACATTTTGTGGGTAGATTTTTTGTATATAAACATGAAGTTTTTATGACGTTCAAAGCAATATAACAAGTCCAATTTTAATTTATGACAGCTAAATATCAAGAAGGCACATTGATGTGCATTCATGAAATCTCATTACCACAAGAGGTTCCGGTGTCCAACGGACAGATTTGTCATGAAAAGGTTTCCGAGAGTAAATAATGGGATGTTGGATAGGACTGCAACATCCTATCGGCAAAGCTTTATCCATTCTCCGTTCAGAAAATCTGTTCGATTCACAACAAGGATAAGAATTTCCAACGACTAGAACCAAAACGCCGACAATATGTTACATGAAGTCGAAAAGGCCCCTCTTGGATGGTACGAAAGTCAACGAAATGGAAATCATGAAATTGAATCATTTTAAGTACATAAAAATTTAAAAATTAAAATGTCATAGGAATTTTTTTAATGTACGGCTATAATATTTTGATTGTGCATTAAGAAATTTAAAACATTATTTATAAAAAATGTAAGTATGTATAATTAAAAGTCAATGAGTTGAAGGTCGGGGCAATAACTAATACTATTTATCAAGTCAACTTAATAATTATAATAATAAACGATAGATAACCTAATCACATACAAATTTAAGGCAATCGACTTATTGAGAGCAGTTTACCACCAATCATATATGATACAAGTTTTTTTAAAAAAGTTTAAATAATTCAGAATAGATATCATGGGTAATATCGAACTTTCACATATTCGTCGGGAGTCTTTGACTTTCTCGGCATCAGACACCATATCGGATATGGAAATGGCGGAAACGCAGGGGGAGTAGCGGAGGTGACGCCCTTCGCCTTCGGACGAATCTTGAACACATACCAAAATGTCTTGCAATCTCCACTTCACTTCCACTCCTCCTCCCTTCTACCCACTTCCCACTCTCCTCTCCCTCTCCCTCTCCGCCTCTCCCTCTCCCTCCCTCTCCGTCCCCTCCCCTCCAAGCGTCTGATACTTACCGTCTCTTGTGCTGTTGTCGGAGGTAACACATCTCTTGTTTGCCAAGTGCTATCTTTTTTGTTTTTGGTTGATTTATTGGTTTATTAGTGTGAAATTTGTTGGTGGACTGGGTTTTGAAAAAAATGGTGCCTTGGTGTGAATTGCGTTGCTTATTTTCTCGGTCTAGTTCTGTTTGCTAGTCAGTGGAAATCAGGTTGACAGGAGGGACAGGATAGCTTTTATGAGCAGCTATATACAATGTCAATTGTCTTCTTTTTGGAGGAGAGGAAGAAGATTATATTTATAAAAAACTAGTAAACAGATTGAAATTTTGTAGGAGGCTACTGGCTTTTATTTTTTGGAATAAGATCAGATTTATAAAAAATTGCAAATAGACTGGACTGGCATGCTTTTCATTCTGTGCTAAGGCTTCTTGGTTTCCATTTGATGTAACCTTTATTACACGCTTAAATATGTCTGATTCCATTAAAAAGAAAAAATAAGAGTGAGAAAATGTTTTATTTTATAATTAGTACAAAGAATTTCATGTTGTTGAGAATTTTTATTTTATGATCATGGTCTTTCAGTGGGAACCATACTTTTTTCTTCAGTGGTGCTTTTGAAGCTCTTCAAACATCTGAGCTTGGTTACACAGATAGTGAAAGCTTAAAAATGCTAAATCACTACTCGTTGTATGGCGGATTTTGTGGTGTTTCTTCTCCTGTTAGAATTGGGTGTGGTAAGACAAGGAAACGCAAACTGCGTGGAGCCCACCCAAGTTAGTTTTCTGCCACCACTGGCCGGCCACCGGGGAAAAACAGCCCGGCCCCCTATCAGGAAAGGGGGTCCAACAAGCACCCAGCCCTAATTCTGTAAAGCCGACCTCTTTTCAGAAATAGTTCCATGGTTTTACTCCTCTGTAGGCTTGATTGAAACAATTATCTGAAGCCATCATCACAGTCTACACCTTATCCTGGCTACGCTGGGCTTGGCAAAATGATTTCTTGAAGCCATTGTATTTAATTAATTCCTGAATTTTTGTTACGATTACCAAATCCTTTGGAATTTGAGATCTTGTAGTTACGTTGATAAGTTTGGTTGGCGTACATACCATTATTCTACCTCATGTATGTCACATCCTTACAAAGATCTATGTGTATATACTGTGTACCAAAACCTCTTTGAAACCAAGAAGGATTAAAGATTAATAATTGGTTCTTTTTTGAGGATTTGTATGTTGATATGTGGAGGTCATGGTCATTTTCTAATTTGTTCTTATGAAATTTTATTTAATAGGGACTGTTGCTGATCCTAAAATTGCTGCTTCTACTGAACCACTCCTTCAAATGCTGTTCGGGGAGAAAAAGTGGAAAGTCCCCCTGTTTGGCTTATGAGACAAGCAGGGAGATACATGAAGGCAGGTTTGAAAACTTTACGGTTTTACGATGATTTGTCAAAGAGCTTTTTATGCGTGAATGCTGAATCCATAGTCGTGATTGGAAACTGCTGGTTGACAACTTTGTAAAAGTGTTGACTAATGTCAACATTCACCATATTGTTTTGCAGAGTTATCAACAAATTTGCGAAAAATATCCATCATTCCATGAAAGATCAGAAAATGTTGATCTTTTTGTTGAAATTTCCCTACAGCCATGGAAGGTTTTCAGGCCTGATGGAGTAAATTACTCACCTCTCAATTCCTAGTGTTCTAATCTATGTCAGTAAGGCATGTATGACCTGCTTAGCTGGTGTATTTATTTCACTGACAGCTTAGTTTGATCAATTGATTTCCTTCCTTTGCTGCATATAGTGATATTTATTTTGTTTAGTTGATACGCATTTGCGTGCATGTCATCTGAATTCTATTTTCGAAAGTGTTATTTTGTGGCAGGTTATATTGTTTTCTGATATTCTAACTCCCCTCCCTGGGATGAACATACCATTTGGCATTGTGAAAGATAAAGGACCTATCATTCACAGCCCATTAACAACAGCAGCTGATGTTGACCAAGTGATAGAATTTGAACCTCAGGAATGGGTCCCATATGTTGGGTAGGCACTAACTGTCCTGCGATCAGAGGTCTTGATTGCTATAACTATTATCCCATCTTTTTAAAATAAATGTTATGCTATGCCCTCTAAACAGCAGCTTTGGCAATCAGGTAAGCAATGAAGCAGTTGTATTAGGGTTTGTCGGTGCCCCATTTACCCTTGCTTCATATGTAGTGGAGGGAGGTTCATCTAAACATTTCAGCAAGATAAAGAGTTTAGCCTTCTCCCAGCAGCAGGTTTGTTACTGGCATTTGCTTCTCAAATGGAAAATAGCTTGTTTTCAGTCCAATAAAGCTGACCACTCTGATGATAAAAAATATTTGTAGTCCATCTATTTTAAGTGCAGCTTGTCATACAAAGAGCATGACTGCCGTCTTCTACTTTAACATACACATGATAATTTTAAACGCAGGCCACAGTATGGTTGCTACTGAAAAGAGTCTGAGCTTATTTATTTGTCCAAGGAAGTTTCCACATGGGGAGCTGGATCTCCTTGAAACGTATTTGGGCTTGTGGCAACGGTAACACAACTTTATGAATAATGTCTTAATTTTTAAGGTTCTACATGCCTTAAGAAGTTTGCGAGCTCTATGGCGAGATATGTTCAATACCAAGCTGATAATGGAGCACAAGCAGTTCAGATATTTGATTCTTGGGCCACAGAGCTTAGTCCTGTAGATTTTGAGGAGTTTAGTCTTCTTTACTTGAAGCAGATGGTAGATGCTGTAAAACAGACACATCCTAACTTACCTTTGATTCTCTATGCAAGTGGATCAAGAGGCCTCCTGGAGAAGCTACCATCTACGTTGTCGATGTGGTTAGCTTGGATTGGACAGTGGACATGGCAGAAGGTAGGAAGCGTTTGGGGTCAGAAATTCCCGTTCAGGGCAATGTGGATCCAGGTGTATTGTTTGGTTCAAAGGAGTTCATCACCAAGAGAATTTATGATAGAGTGAAAAAGGCAGAAAACAACAGGCACATACTAAATCTGGGCCATGGCATTGTTGTGGGAACTTCTGAAGAGAATGTTGCACACTTCTTTGAAGTTGCGAAGAGCATCCGCTACTCGGAAATTTAATTTTGAATGAACTATTTACTTGTTGGTTTTCAGCATGTAGCCCTGTATGCCTTGGTTTTTTCTTCTTTTCTTATTTTGTTTGTAGTCAAAGTTCAATTTATCAAATATAGAGAATTTATTGGAGGACTTTGAAGAGTGTATTCTTATTTCTGATTCATGAATATCTATTAGTCTGCATGGAGAACTAAACTATAGCATTCTCTAGATATCTTGCTACACTTGTTTACCCTCTTCAGGAAAGTAGAGTTAGAATAGAGACAGAGGTTGTTTTGAACGAACACTTGGGCCAAAAGCACTCTTTAAACTTGCTCAAGAAATAACTGGTTCTTTCTTATCTATTGCGCCAGGTGGTGCTTCCAGAAGAAGTCTTACCTGAATTGGAAAGAGAAGTGAATTTGCTCATGCTCCCTGCCTTCATTTGAATGATCAAAAGGTACCCTGGGCAGTAGATTAGATTTCTTCTTTAAACAATAAAAATGGAAAATTTTGCAAGGCCAACAAACCCAAGGATGAAATCTACTTTTGAAATGAATCGGAAAAGGAACACATCCCCAGCTCACCGGACTTCTGGTTTGAGCAACTGTTCCATATCAAAAGACCACTAGCTCTTGTTTCAAAAAAACTCTAGCACTTTGCACCGTCTAACCCGTGTTTTGCAAAGTACGTTTTCTAAGTAATGTGATGTTCTGTATTTTGAAAAAAACTCTAGCTTTATGATGGCATTGATGACACAAATTGGAAGTTGGGGTCTTTTTTTCCGCGTAAGATAAAGCATGCCTTTTTTTTAAGAAGGCAATTGATTCAAGCGAGTCAAACATCCCTCAATTCATATCTAATTTATTTTTGAGCTAAATATACATGAGCTATAACTTACATAGTTTATATAACTTATACCTTTTATTTAGAACAATTAAGTAGGTCCATCTACTCAAAATCTATATAGATAAATATAAAAATAAATATTAAGGATAATTATAAAATTTTAATTTAATCTAATATTTTTAATTCTTTCATCTTAATTATCAAAATAATTATAATAATGATTAATTTTAAAACATCTCTTAACTAGTGCATCTTTTGAAAACCTAAAAATAGGTTATAATGACATAAAAAATATAAATTTTTAACAATTTCTTACTTATACACTATATTTTAAATATATATATAAATATTATTTTGTCAAATTCACTAAAAACTGAAAATTAAATATGTAACTCATATAAGCTATACAAGGTGTATCTCACATTAATTTTTCTCTTTGTTTTTAAGTTAGTTAAATAAAGTTTATTTTCAAGCTCAAACGGCTTGAAAAAATATTCCAAATGTGTCAAACCGTTATTCAAATTTGATTTAGAAACTTTTGAGGTAAGGTGAGCCAAACCAAGCTCTTCAATGGCCCACCAAGTTCAAATTCATCATTTGTCTCAATATTTTTAAATTTAAAAGGAAATTTTATTATTTTAAATTATATAGAACCTCGATGGTATATAAGCAATTAATATGCACAGGTAATAAGGCATTATATAAACAATTTAAGCTAAGTTGAATATTTTATCGAGCTCAAATGCATCAAGTTCAAACTCTGAATTTCAAGCCAAGCCAAGCAGCTATATGTTCAAGTTTTGTTTATTATTTATTGAATTATTATTTTCAAGGGAAATAAGGCAAATAATGAGAAATTCAACCAATTAAAATATAATAATTTTTTTAAAAAATCAAAATATAATAGCTTAATTTTTTATTTAATTAAAGTCTCTCTATCTAAAAATCGAATTTATCTCTAATATATAGTCTAATTTATTATTTAATAAGAATTTATTTATAAAATTAAAGTTAACATAGGTCAAACTGTGATATCTATCCTAATTTATTTAAATTTTAAAATAACAAGTACAAAATAAAATTTGAACCGAGCTTTCATATAATATAATTGGAAATGAATTCAAGTCAGATATAAATTTAAAAATTTAAAGATTACATCTATTTTGTTTATTATATTCATATTTAATTAGAATCTACAAAATAAAATGTATATCGGATCAAAAATTTATTTGAAAATACTGTAATCAAATGGACATAAGAGTTTATCAATTTTGACTAAAATAATATAAATAATATATATTTAATGTAAATATAGAAAAAAAATAAACATAAAATATATTTTAAATATTTTTAAAATACAATTTTATAAAATATTATTTATTTAAATCGAATTATCTAACCTTTATAACCTATTCAAATATTTTTAAATATATTATATAACAAAAATTATTTCAGATCTGATTCACGACATCAACCTTATTTTCTTCTTTATTTTCCCTCTCTCTCCCGCCTTCCCTCCCCAAGCTCCCACCTTTTTCTGCTGCCCCCCACGCCTCTACCTCCTATCGCCATTGGGGGCGAACCCGAAAGGTCGCATCTTGCTCCCCGCTGGTACTAGTATGGCGTCTGGCTCGGGAGGTGCTTTCTGGGAGGAAGGGGATTCTTCGGTGGCGAGCGTCACTGACGTTGAGCGCTTAAAGCGGGCGTGGCGTAACGAGAAAGCTGCGCCTGAAATCCTCCAGTATGAGGCTGACTTGGTTGAGAGAGCCAGGGAGCAGATACAGTTACAGGTAGTGTTGGGTGGGTGCTTCTTCCTTTGTTTTTATTTTTGTTAAAAAGATTTTTATGTTCTTGCTGTTGATTGATGTTATAATTATGTCACGAGTTCTTGATTTATAGGAGTTGAAGGCTGCCTTTTGGATTAGTTTGTGCTATTATCTCAAATTTGACAGGTGTAATTGGCTGTGGTTGGATGGAAGAGGGAACCTTTTTTTTTATTTAAGTATGAAGTTGAACTGTAGTTGGTTATTACATCAATGCGCACAGCTTTAGCTAGGATCATGCTTTGGTGATGATGAGGATGTGATATAATTGGCAGTCGAAATGAAGAAACCCGATTGACTGGTTGGGGTTTTAAAAAACTGTTGAGCTTTACTCAATACGCTGCAAAATTTTCAAGGCTTTTACCTGCCGATGTTCTTCGTCCCCACCCACCCTTGTAGAAATGGTGTTTGTATAAATCACTACATGGAATATCTTCTCTTATAAACACACTTTACAATTATTCAATGTCTATTGATTGTGTCTTAATGTTGCATTTTCATCATCACGATGTGGTTGGTTGTTTTTCAGCTCGTAATTCTAAACAAGTTGTTGCTGAGTGTTGCAGGAAGAAAACGTAGAGGAAATGTTGAAAACCGGAACCGAAGACCTAATAGTGTCCCTTCATCAGATGGATTTGGACAGGACAATGTTTCTTTGGAGATCTTATCTTCGAGTCCGCTTGCAGAAGGTTTATCCTGTTGTGCTGTGCTCTCAACTTTTTTTGTTCTTTTTTGCCTTCTACATATGAGTTTCTTAAACGGGTTGTACTAGCAGATAGAAAAATATATGATGCACATTACAAAAACCGAACATCTATGGGAGCGGCTTTCAGAGCAAGAGCAAAAGTTTGCAAAAAGGTTAGCTTCTTTTAGTTGAAATGAATAATTTTCTGAGATAAAATATTCATTTTGTTTGCACTTAAATCAGGTGTACTGACATTATGGAAAAACACTTGGGCCAATCTGTCCTGTCTCGTTTGCCATATGGCTATCAGTCCATTTTGAAGCAGTCCATTTCAAGTGAAGAGGATGATATGAGTAAGATTACCTTGTTTTTTTACTTATTCTTTTCAATGATCATAATTTCTGTGAATTCCATTGAAGATTGATATTCAAAATTTTCAAGTTGATGGCCATAGCTTTAGACTCTATGTAGGTCTCCATTTCCATTGAAGATATTTGATCTTTTCCTATTAAATTTCTGAGTGTACAATTAATTTTGGGTGTTGTAGGTCTTCTTAAACACCTTTGTGCAGTTTTCAAATGGTTAGGATATGACAATAAAGATAAACACTTGTGTCATTAAGTACAAGCAATGATGGCTAAATAATAATTTGGAGGGTTTATATGCTGTCAATGCCCCCAATGATGTCAGGAATGAGAATGATGACTGGCGTAAAATGCTTCCATTTTTTTCCCTGCATGAGTTTTGTTTCAGTGATAATTTATTTAGATGGAAGATCAATCAATTGATATGGAACCCAACAACCAAAGTGTTCATAATGGTGACTTGTTATTGGACAGTTGATTAAATGAACCGTTGATAAGTTATGTAGGACAATTGTGATCATTCATTGCCCATTCTTAATTAAAGTTAGGTAATGTTCTCACTGGGCCTTTGTTGAAATAATAATTAGGTTTGCATTCTAATACTTTCTGGTTTCATTGACAGTTCCAGAACCAAAGTTGGACACATTTGTTTTCTGCAGGAGCAAAGGATCAGTCGGAGCGGTTCAACTTGATGAAACGTATGGTGATGAAGATTCACTTATCATTCAGATTTAAAATTCTATGTAAATGAGTTAAACCAAGTTCTGATTTGTTTCATATTCATGGCAGTGGAGATGAGATCGTGGACCTTGTAGCCGATGATTTATATGTTCTTCGCTACAACTCAATCAAATCTCTTATTGGGAAGGGGCAAATTGATCTGATATGATGTCTTGCTGCTCTTTTACCATCTGATAGCCAAAGCCTATTCTCTCAGAAGATGCTGATTCCATGAAGTGCCACTAGCAGTTTTACACTTCAAAGCTTGCTTATAATCTTTCAACAGTTGTGTGAAAAAAGTGGTACAAATTAGATGTGTTGAGTTTGAGCCAAAATGCTATCGTTGAATCTCAACTGGTAACCATTTTATCCTACTTTTATTCAGTTTAACAGTTGCATATGGCTTATTGAGGTTTTCAAGGTATGTTGAATCCAATGATTGGTTGAATACCAAATGTATGTCAGAGTATCTATGCCAACTATATTCTTTTGTGAATAAAAATGAGAGAGAATAATAAACACAAACAGAAATTAAAGCTCGACCGATCAATTTTCCAACAACTATCATTTTGTTCTCAATCTGAAAAATATTGAAATCTAACTCTCTGATTTAAGTTCAAAAAGGATGGACAACTTTGAGACTAGGTAAGAGTGAGTCGACTTTGAAAATCAATAGAAGAAAACATCAAAACACTCAGAGGGGCAATGAATGAAAATTTTAAATGATTTTAACTTGTTTGGATCAAATTGCACACGGCCAATTTCATTGATAGTAGGCCTAGATATCCAAATCTCACAACTCAATTTCCAATCCGATTCGAAATGGTCAAATCCAGATCAAAAACTCCAAATATCCAAATTCCCTCCTGTGAGTGTTGTTCTCAAGTCAAATGTTCTATTTTTTTGAATCCAACGTTATGGGATTCATCCATAGAGAGCATATAGGCTTTTATTTTTAAGTTAGACAAAATTATTTTTATTATTTACCCGTTCTTATAATCTAATAGCTCGTGTGTGTATATATACATATATATATACTTAACAGGCAACATAGTAGGTACATAAGTGTCCTCAAAGGTGCACGGATTATTTCATGTATGAACATGTTAAAGTTATTATGCACGGATAAGAGGATATGACATTTGAATTTGTTCATAAGTTAGTTATTCGCCCGTTATGTGTGAGTTAAAAATGTTAGATATTATTTCCTCAGGTAAAGAGCATAACTGTTCATTGACGCCGAAAGGTATAACATACAACCATTCATTACATAGTTGCTATTTGATTGGTATTAATCACTACATGTTCAAAATTATATATATTTATCTCAAACAGTAAAAACAGTACGTCAATAAGATTTTGTACGTTTGTCTTTATTCTGTATTTAAACATGTGGATTATAATATTTTCGGAGATCTCGCATTGACGGAAATTTATTCAACCATGTAATAAGGGTAAGGAATTTTATATTTTATTATTTTTGGACCATATTAAATCAACTTAATTTTTAGTTGCCCTTGTTATATAACCATCTTTTTAATCTAATAAATCATATTTATTTGAGACCTAACATAGAAATATCAACACCAGCTTATTCTATTTTTTATATATAAATAATTCCCATATAATTTCCATAATTGTCCAAGAGTATGGGAACCTTTGACAAATGGCACAAGTACGCCACAAGCTTTCCATTTTTGAACTACTTCAGCAGAAAAGCCTGTTCAATCGTGTCTAGGAACTGCACAAACCTAGCATCTTCTTCCCTTCTAGATTGCCTTTTGGAATCTGATCTCCACACCTCCGAAGCTCTGGCCTCTAGGTTCCTTCCCTCCTCCTCACATGGTATCCCCTTCTTTCTCACTCTACTCCTCCTCACCATCTCCCTCTCTTCCTTCCTAGACCTCTCTCCAATACCTCTGCCGCATGGGCAACGCCCTTCGCTTCCTCTACCGCAGCTGCTTCAAACCGGATCATGACTCCAATTCTCTTGCCCCCCATGGCGCCACCCACTCCACAGCCGGCGTCTCAGCTCTTGCCCATGACATCTTCCACTACGAGATCACCTCTCAGGTGTGCCATAGCTTCAAAATCCTCTGATGGGTACTTTTAATTTTGTTCATAAATGAATGATTATGAGTTCAATATGTGCTTAGATGTTGATTTGACCTTGTGGGTCATTGTTGTTATGTTGTGATGTGAAGGTTCCCGATGGGTTGAGCCAGTATGTTGTTTCCTCTAAGAGGGCGCAGGCGAATTGGTACTTAGCTTGTCCATATCTTAGCATTGGCTATTTAGCTCAGATCTGTTTAGAATTGTTGGGATTAGGAGTTAACCTGTTGTTGATGGTGGTGCATGATTATGTTAAAGGTATAACAAACTTCTGCAGGCTTGGAAAGAAGCCAAGCCTCCTCCAAGGACCACAGAGGAGGCTGCTAGGCTTGTTGTCCAGACTCTAAAGAGGCACAAAACACAGGATGTTGAGGTAGTTAGATATATTAAAACAAGCAAACATCCTTTGGCTACTTTTGAATTGATTTACACGACTGGTTTACCAAAGGAGGATGATTGCAGGGATTGCTAGCCTTCTATGGACTTCCTCTTCCCCAAGCTATTGTGCAGCCATCTTGGGTGCCACCTTCCTTGCCTCAAGGCGTGC
Organism: Piper betle; assembly: GCA_033002965.1. Lineage (NCBI taxonomy): Eukaryota > Viridiplantae > Streptophyta > Magnoliopsida > Piperales > Piperaceae > Piper > Piper betle. The sequence continues at coordinate 60,340 of JAURVB010014040.1, read as the reverse complement.
TATTCGAACTTCGAACACTACCTGTGAGATTTGAGTACTAGATTTTTTTTGCTTTGCACTCGGATATACAAGGGCAAATATTCCCCGGGTATTTTTGCTTCCATTGGGATTGGAATGCACTCCTTATTGTTCTTATACCATATATTGAATTGTTGGGATTAAGAATCAACCTGTTGTTAATGGTGGTACATGATCATGTTAAGGGTATCAACTATATTGAGAATAGGCAATGTTGGATTGATATTTGTTTGTTATTAGGTTGATGGAAAAGCTGTGGCAGATGGTGATACTCTAACTGTGTATGTGGACACTACAGACCCAAGAGAATCATCTAATGTCCCTATAGAAATACATCAGGCTGCCATAAAACGATCCAAGGCCCGTGCAGCAAAAAATTATACCCAAGCAGATGCATTCCATAAAGTAATTATTGGTGCAGGATACAGGTCGGTGCCATAAGATTGATTGTATTCCATTTCGGTTTCTTGTGGTTTTCCTGATCTCAATGTTGCAAAAACAGGGTGCTGAAGGATGGTCAGAACAATGAAGTTCTTGCGAAAAAGTATCGCATTCGATTGAGGTATGCTTAAGTTAAATGAGGTTACTATACTTGAAAATGTTGTGGGAATTGTTTTGTGAATCATAATTAAGCTGGTTGACTCTTCCTTTAATAGGGGAATCGATGCCCCCGAAAGTTCGATGCCTTATGGAAAGGAGGCTAAAGAGCTGTTGCTCAATCTTGTCCAAGGAAAGTGTCTGCAACTCTTCGTTTATGGTGAAGATCGATATAATCGATGCGTTGCAGATATATACTGTAATGGGTTATTTGTACAGGTCTGCATTATTATGAGCAAAGAAGAAGCATTGCGTTCTAATCCATCCATTACTACTTCCATATTTGATGCATTTCCAAACGTTTTAATTATAGGAACTGATGCTGAAAATGGGTTGTGCTTGGCACTATGTTGCATATGATCAAAGACCAGAGTTGGCAGCAGTGAGTGACCTAAACTATATCATTCTAAGTGATGATTCAAATGAACATATAAATAAAGCTCTTCTTCTCCTTTGTTGTTAGCAATGTTTATGACAATTTTTTGGTGTAGTGGGAGAGGGAGGCTCGTTCTGCTAGGGTGGGACTGTGGGCTGCTTCCAACCCAGAAATGCCATGGGAATGGAGAAAGGATAAGCGAAACAGGGCATAAAATTATTACTGCCATTGCAGCTCTACCTGGGACCTTAACTAAGGTAGCAATTAGCATTGGTTGGGTGTGATACTAAATTATTGTGTGAAATAACAAAGACTGTTCATTAAATTATACTTCTTCTGGAGCTGGAGTATTGACTTGTTTGATGCAATTGCTTGAACTCAATTTGTAAAATAGTTTGATAATCTGTAATGTAACAAGTGCATGAATTTTTTCAAATAATAAACATGATCTGGGTGACTGCACAGCTATTTCAATATCCAACATTGAACATGTCACTCTGATTGAGCTATGAAACTTGACAGAAATGTTGCAAAAATTCAAGATGCATATGGTATTGTCAAATGGTGAAAAAATGTGCTTAAGATAAAAAGGTGTAATTACCACAATGCCGTTCTTTGTTTGAGGAGTAATCAACCTCTAATATTAACACCTTTCAAGCCCTAAAGCTTAAATTCGCTTACACAAATAGGAAAGATGAAGGAAATAGTTGTCTATAAATGGTAAGCTGAGCTCTTGGCCAACTCCATCTGAACTTAGGCTCGTCCTAAGCCAAGCCAGAGCCCAAGCTTTGGGTGAGCTGAAACCCTAGCTACTTTACATTATATTTGCTGCCGAACTTTGAAATTGGTCAATCTAAATATTGATTAGCTTACTTGGAAGTAGCCAAGCTAGCTTGTGAGCAAAACACAATCGGCTCGACTTGAACTCGTGCTCATTATTTCAAATCTCAAATAACAGCTCAGCTTGAAATCGTCGCACATTTTAGAGCTCGAATACAGCTCGGCTATCAAATCATCAGCTCAATGGATAATGAACATAACTTGACCCCATGACTACCTCAATGCTCGAGCTCATTGCATTTGACTTTGATAAAACGTTCAAGTTAGTTCAAATTGTTATGTCATATATGATTATTTATGGTTATAAATAGCTAGATTTTCTATGGTGTGCTGCATTAACGAGAGCTGCTTGATCAAAATCCAGCGACTCTCGTTCAATCCACCCACCCACCATATGATGGACCCGCCTACGACCGCCCGTCGACCTCGCCGTGCCACCGCCCGCCGCCGTGCCCCACCCCACCGCGCCACCGCCCGCCGCCCATTCCCGCCCCCCCGCACTCTGCCATCGCCCGATTCGGCGACCCCCGTCCCACCAGGCGCCCCCCCCCCCTCCGCCACCTTCGGTAACTTTGTGTGTTGTTGCTCCTCTGGGCAACTTTGTGTGTTGTTAGCTGGTAATCATCTGCCCCCGCCATCGCCGATTCAGCGACACCCAGTGGACGCCCCGCCACCTTCGGTAACTTTGTGTTGTTAGCTAGTAATCATGGCCATCATAAACAAGCTCACGTTTTGTGATTCTACTTTCTTTTCCACCATACAAGCTTTTGATCTTGGTATGTCAGTTTACATTTTTTTATAGCCACATTCTTCGAAGTCGATTGAATCTGAAGTATTTTTTTCGACAGAGTTTTACTATTGGTTAAACGTCGATTGTGGAGCTCAAAGCTTGTATCGTTTCAACGAGCTTAACTGGGAAACAGATGAAGAATTCATTGATACAGTTTTAAACAAGGCCATTGAAGGCAACAAGACTGACCAACAATTGAGCACGCTCAGATATTTCCCCATTTAAACAAGAAGCTGCTATCTCTTGCCATTGATCAACTCAATGAAGTTCACGTTCAGAGCTGGTTTCTATAATGGAAACTATGATGATTTGTCAAGGCCTCCAACCTTTGATCTTGAGTTTGATGGCAGGAAATGGAAAACTGTAGACACATCCTCTAGCAAAGAAGCCATATTCTTTGAGCAAGTTTATAGCAACACCGGCGGAAGTGTTCAAACTAGGAAAGGAAATTTGCCTTTCATTTCATCTTTGGAGGCCATGCAAATGCCCCGAGAGATGTACAACAAGATGGATCCAGATAAAATATTTCCCAAGAGGACTAGAATCAACTTTGGAGGAGACAAAGAGATTAAGTATGTTCCTAAAGCCAACCCTTTTTTTGTTTAAACAGGCAAATTCATTTCTCCAACAAGTTACATAAAGAACTTGGGCAATACCCAAGATTAGATGATTTGAGCTCAGACCATAGAATACCATTCTTTCCGCATAAATTCCATCCATGTTCGTTTGGGTGTTTTCCTCTACCTTCTTTTTGCACATTACAAAATTGCACACAAAATCTATTGCAATTGCATCGGAATGGTCTAAATTGCATCTTAATGTACATCTCAGGAATTGTAAAACCTTAAATTCTTTTCATGAACTAGCTCTTCTCGTTTGACTTACAAAATTCTTTGCATGAAATATATTCGACGGGGTTTGGACAGACGAGCAGTTCAGGAGAGTGGGGAAAGCGAAGAAAATGTCCGGATATCCGAATGTGTCTTCTTCCGAGTATGATTTTGATCCAAATACAGAGAATTACCCTCCCCAAGGTGTTATCACCGCAGCCATAGAATCCGGGAATGCATCAGAACCTTATTCATATGCCGTCTTACTTTGAAGTTTCACCAGTGCCACAGCCAGCCTACATTGTCATGTACTGCCAGAAAGATAAGAATTGAGATTGATGGAGAAGAGGGGAGTTGTGGCTGTTCCTAACAACCTAAAGTATTGCAGGGTGGTGACGTTGTGCCCAATATGGCTCAATAGATCTGCAACAAACATTGTTCTATGGCCAGCAAATGGGACAACTTTGCCACCCATTATTAGTGCCTTGGAAGTGTTTATTAGTGAAGATCAAATTGGGAAAGCCACGTCAGATTCAAGTGGGTTACCGCGTATTGCTTTCACTTGACCTGTTTGATCAATCTTCTTGTTCTAGCTGCCTTTATATTTTAAGGACTGTGATGAATTATATGTACGAGTAGGCACTTGCCCATATAAATATTTTTTTTTCAGTAAGAAAAAAAAACTACTAATCTCTTAATCACTTAATAATATATATATATATATATATACACACACACATATAAAATTTTAAAAGTTTGGTAAAAAGTAAAATAAAAAATTTATAACATTAAAAACATTAAAAAATTTTCCCTTTTAAATAAAGTATAATATATAAAATATAATAATTTTACAATTTGAAAACTTAGTTTAAGATATCTATAAATTTGGCAAAGATTTGTTGTAGCGAGTGCTATAGCAAATTCGTTGTAGTATTTATATGATTGGTTTAATGTTAACTTAATTATTACTGATGAAATTTTAAATATTTCTAATTAAAGAGATTTAAATCAATCAAATAAATACTACATTGAGTTTGATGTATTAAGTGATACAGCAAATCCCTACCCTATAAATTCTTAGTTAAAAATTTTATTTTACCAAAGTTAAAACTAAATATCTGCATTAAATGCCCAATATAAATTGACATACACTAAAACATTTCAAATTTCCAAGTGGCCCTCAACATCACCAAAATTACACTTAAATATTATGTAATTAGCTAAAGTTGTAAATAAAATTTAATATTTTTAATATGTAATATATCTTAAATTAATTAATAATATATGAAGAAACATAAAGTGATTTGAAATGCAAATATAAGTAAATATTTGATTTTAAATACATTTTTTCCAAATATATTTAAAAATATCTTGCTCATTAAAATCAATTTGAAATTATCAAAAGTAAAAACTATATGAAGAAATTTTAAAATTAAAACTAAAATATTAATATATAACTAGTTCAAAACAATTATTTTAAACAATTAAAAGTAAATATTGACTAACATTAAGTTTTGAGCTAAGTAAGAGACGAAAATGAAGAGTTTTGGATAAATAGGAGAGGATAGAGAGGACACCGAAGTTGAGTTTTGGGCAAGTAAGATAGGAAATCTAAAAGTTTTAGGCAAGTATGAAATGAATGAAAGAGATATGCAGGGCCAACATTGACGTCTTGTGAGGAGAAGACCGAAAAGTGATGAGAGCAAAATAATAATAATCTTGTTATAGTGTATAAAAAACAATATAAAAATAAAGTATATATATATATATATCTTTTATTAAAATTACTTTGATAACTAAGATGAATAAAAGCATTAAATTACATTGAAATTTTATAATTATCCTTATTACTTTTTTTTATCTATGTAGTTTCTAAATTATGGGACTCACTAAATTGGTCAAAATAAAAGGTGTAGCTAATATATATATATATATATATATATATATAGGCCCATATACTTATTGCATATTAATTTAATTATACATTGAGGACTATCTTATTAATAAATCTCTTTATATGATCTGTTTCGATATTTATTTATTCATTCACCACAAAAGAATAAGTAAAGCCAGTACTTATCTAAATTAATAGTGGGCATCATATTACTTCACAATCATTTTTGGGAAAACTAAGATTAAAAGTTATTAAGAATTAGGGCTAAATTCTTACCATAACCAAGTCATTAACCAAGTTTATAAAATTTCGTCATAACCATGTTTTTACCATTTTATCACTACTTAAAAGGTTAAATTATATTTAAATCGATTAAAAATTATATATAATAAATCAAATTTTATTAAGTTGTTTATAAGCTAAGTTATCTTAAATACTTTCTCATTCCCAAAATGTATGTTAAGTAAACTTATTAGATTGTTACTTTGACAACTATTAGTTTCAAGATCAATGTTGAGGCTATAAAATAAGTTTTATATATTGTTATATATAAAATAACTAAATAATATTTAGTTAAATTGGTAAATCGATTGTGTACATCTTTTTGCCTTTATCATTTATATGTAAAGTCAGTTTAATTAAATTAATTGGGTTTTTAACTATTTTTCTAATACGATGAACAAAGTTGTCACCATTTCTATTTTATTTAATTCAAAACAATTAATGAATTGGCAAATCGAATGACCATTTACCGCCTTAGAACAAGATTACACATGCCTACAATAAATTTAACAGGTCATAATTTCTTGTAATCGACAGCATATCACATAAATCATATTGACAACAATATTTCTTTTAGAATTGACATAAATATCCACCTGAGACCAACTTTTTCCATTAATAAATTTCATAAATCTCTAATATTTACTCCTTCGACATGAAGCAAAAACTCAACACGTTTCTTATGTCATACCTAACTCCGTTTCAACTACTTTAAAAGATTGCTTACTGTTGCAGAGGTTCAATCTGATGGAGACAGAGGAAAGCTTCGAAGGATTGTGGAGCACGTACTTGTTACAAGACTCTTTGGTGAGCAACTTTAGGGGGTGCACCCAATGTATTATATAGGAGTAAATTTGGTAAACATACCCACTTAGAACAAATTTAGGAAAAATTCTCTGGGCCTATTAACGCTAGGAGGATTATTGAAAAAAAACTTAAGCCTACAAAAAACTAAGCTTTAATTTTATGCCAACTTTTAACTGCTTGCTTAAGTATTGATCCCCCTGGCAGCACTACTTTGTATTAATCTAATTGAGACCATTATGTTAAAAATTACGGAATTTTAACTGCTATTTAATTAATTATTGATGACTTCATATTTTTGATATTAAATACAACATTTTATATATAATTTGAAAATCATTCTGATATGGTAACCAGTACACTAGTGTCCTAAAAATTTTGTATGCACGTATAATTAATTTGGCGTGGGTAACCATTTTTTCCCCAAAGCAACGTGGCAACATTTGCGTCTAAGTACCGTATATGGTTGCCAAATATTGCATTTTTATGTGGGTCTCTACAATAAAATTGGACTCCAATTCCTCCACTTAATGACAGAAAATTAAGAGGGGTTGCAACTAAATCATTTTAAAGTTCTAGATGGTTACAAAATTGGCTAAGACCTTAACCAATAAAAAAGAAAAAATTTTTTTTGCTTGTTAAAGAGCACATAGGTGCAGACCATGATTATTTTGTGTTTTTTTGGACGTAGTTGAACTTAATTTGTATACAAAATTATTAACTTAATAATATTTTTTATAAAAAGTACATTAAAATTAATTACTTCTGTTAAGGTTTACTGTTTAAAAATTTTCATTTCATTTATATTAATTTTATGCCAAGCAAGGAAACTCTAAGTGATCATTAATCAGGTGATATTTTCGTATAGAAATTTTAATTTGTGATAATTAAACATTAAAATATATAGATTGTAATACACCAATTTTAAACATTGATTTACCTAAAATGCATGTACTTAATTTGTAAAGGTTAATTATAACTGATGGAGCCACGAGGAAAAGTGTTGCTAAATCGTGCTTCTTGAGCCGGCAAAAATAGAGGGCAAACAAATTGCATGACAACAAATTAACCAGATAAAAATACTAACATGAAATACGATACAGGAGTGAGACAAACAAAAAATAATATGTTTGGCAAAATGGCTGAAATTCATGGAGAGGTCTTAGTCAGAAGATCAATTCAATCTCAATCACTCTCCCTCTTTATGTTAGAATAACACCTTGAACCCCTTTATAATCAAGAAGAAACCCTTCTTCATCATGGTCAAGAGCACACAACAATATTTGTGTCAATCAGTTATAGTATTTGTTTGATTAGTTTAAATCTCTTTAATTGAAAGAGATTAATTTAATCATTAAAGTTAAATTTTAAGACACCACAAATTAAAAAAAATTTAAATCAATCAAACAAGTGCTACAACAGGGTTTACATAAAATCCCTAGACTAAAATGAGACCATCAAGTGATAACCAACTAGGGCGAATATTATCTCTAACCTAGATCACTTTGCAAGCGGCCAAAACCGGCCTCAGTCTGGTCTCAATTCAAGACCTAAATCGGCAGGAATCCGTGATGTCCTCTGACGTGCACATGAAGTTAAGATAACCTCACAGCTCTAAGTCTCCTATGTCCACCAATCGAGACCAAACTGGCCGCATTCGAGGTGGGCAATCTCCCGCACAGAGGGAGATCTACCTCTTAATTCCTGGAAGTGAATCCGCCTCCAGACGTCCTAAACAGTCCTTTAGAGCAAATTATGATTCAAAACTAGAAGACATGAAGGCTACAAAGTGAAGGGATGCAAGCATTTAATGCTCAACAACACACTGTGAAGAGCCATCATCGAGTGACTTTGGTATGTCGTAGCTTCAAATTCCTCTGATATGCGCTTTCTCTTTTGTTCACAAATGAATGATTATGAGTGATAAAATATTCTTAGATATTGATTTTGTTTTGTAGGGTTGTGATGTGAAAGTTACCGAATGGTGGAACCAGGGCGTTGTTTCCTCAAAGAAGATGCGCAAGAATATTAGTATTTAGCTAGTCCATATCTTAGCATTAACGATTCAGCTCATATGTGTTTGGAATTGTTGGAATGACTTCCTGTAGATGGAGGTACATGATCATATTAATGGCATAACACATCTAAAGGCAAGGAAAGTGGCCGAGCCTCCTCCAAGGACCCCAAAGGAAGCTGCTAGGCTTGTTGTCCTGATTATAAAGAGGCACAAAACACAGGATGTTGAGGTACATAGCTAGATAAGTTCAGACAAGAAAACGTCTTTTGTCTATCTTTGAATTGTTTGCACCATTGTCTTACCAAACGAGAATGATTGCATGGATTACTAGCCTTCTATGGATTTCCTCTTCCCCAAGCCATTGTCCAACCATCTGGGCTGCCTCCATCCTTGCCTCAAGGCGTGCAACACGAACTTTGAGCCCTCCCTGTAAGATCTGATTTCAATTTTTATTTTTTATTTTACTTCGCACATGGATAAACAATCGCAAACATTCCCCAGGCGTTTTTGCTTCCATTGAGATAGGAATTCAGACCTTAATTGCTCTTATTCCAAGTTGAATTACTGCATCACCTAAAGCTAAAGCTTGTAAAATGCATAAAATACATTGAGAATAGATGATGCTGGATTGATATTTGCTTGTAATAATCAGGTGGACGGAAAAGCTGTGGCGGATGGTGATACTGTAACTGTGTATGCGAACACTGTAAACCCAGGAGAATCAACTTATGTCCCTAGAGAAGTACATCAGGTTGTCATCAAGTGAGCAAAGACCCGTGCAGCAAATGATTATACCCGAGCAGATGCATTCCATAAATGATGCAAGATGCAGGTTTCACTATTACAAAAATGACTTTCAGCTGCGGTTAAAATTTGCCATAGACATAGCCGTGGCAAATTAACCGTGCTTTGCCTATGCTAAGCAGTGGCAAAATTTAACCACGGAATCAGCCGTGACAGTTGCCAAAAGTTTCCTTTTTTAAAAGAAGACGATGATAGCCAACTCTTGCGGTGTTAATATCAATTTTTTTAAAAAAGTTAGCCAATAGTGGTGGCAAAAGTTAACTATGAGATTATCCATCGTAAGCGGTGGTTGTTGCCATCTTTTTTTGAAAATGGTGCTAGCCACAACAAACATCGGCAATATTCGATTTTATTAAAACAAGTTAACCATTTTTCTCTCAAAATACAACGAGAATAGCATGGCCACCACTTGTAGCGGCAATATGTAATTTTTTTAAAAAAAATTATTTATTTGGTCAAAAAATTCTCTTTCATTTTTTTATTCAACTGGGCTTAGCATGCTCTGACGTGTGCATGGTCTATTCAGGACTGCGTGCATCGCTGGCCCTCGAAGGTCACATGCAAGTGGCCTCGATCGCCACCACCGCCCCTCATTGGCCACTACTTTATGACCGGTAGTGCTCTTCCCATGCTGACCGCCACAGCCACCACCCGACCAAGCCACCTCCACCTCCTCCACCTCTCCCCTGGCCCGACCGCTACAGCCATAGCCAGCTCCGCCCCAGCCGACCTCCTCCACCTCGGTCATAGCTGTCCCCTGCCTCTAACTCTGCCGCAACCACCTACGCCATGGCCATCCCAGCCACGCCCATCCCCGTTGCAGCCATCCCCCGCCTCCACCTTTGCTCTAGCCCAACCGTCACAGCCACTCCGCCTTCCCACCACCATTGTCCCTCACCACAAGCGAAAACAACTCTATCTCGGCCCCACCATGGCTATCCTGGCCCCAACACGACCATACTGGCACGACCATCCCCACCACCATGAAATCCTTGCCGTCTCCTCCACTTCACTGCCTAGCTAGCCCGACACGGGATTTTTATTATTATTATTTTTTTAAAATTCACTATGAGTAGCATGTGGCTAAATGAATATATTTTTAATTATTTTTCCATAGATTTTTCACGGGAGTTGCCACAGGTAAGTGGTGGCTAAGTTTAATCACGACACCCAGTGGCAATAGCTTGTTTGATCCGCCCGTAACTACCACTCCATCCCCGGTGGCTATTTCCCGTGGTGAGCTAAAATTTGCCACAGGTAAAGGCCCATTCTCCAGGACATTAGGCCGTGGCAAATGGGTCTTTCTTTTGCTAGTGTTTGTGACGTGAGATCCATTGTCTTCCCATTTGGTTTCTTATGATTTTCCTCATCGCAATGTTGTAAAAACAGGATGCTAAGAAATGACCAAAACATGGAGAAATATTTAATTAATTTTTTTTGTTTTTGAAACCCATATTAAGTTACTTCAATACTCGTGGAACATATTTTAAATGACCGTGAGAGTCCGCTGTTGTGGAGGGTGGGCCCCTCGTGAGGGCAAAGCCTTTCAATTATTATATTTACGGATTTACCTGTGTGGATCCCGATCTTTAAAAAAAGTTAGGACCACGTAATTATGTGAAATTACAAACAACCTCAAAACACTTTAGAAGAATTAAGAAAAGCCTCCAGGAGACAAAAGATTATAGCTTTTAGTTTGGAGGTAATTTCCATTTAGTTAGTCTTTCCAGCATGCCGAGAGTAGGGGGTGTAAACAAGCTAAGCCTACTCGCAAACATTTTATATTTGGTTCGATTCAGCTTGAACTCATACTCGTTAATTTTGTATTCGAAAAAATATTCGGTTCGAAATATATAGTTCGTTGAACAACAAATAGAGCTTGAGCTAAAGAGTGTTCGGGTTGGCTTAGCTCAAAATTCAAGTTCAATGTGTTCAAACTCGAAAAAATATTCACTTCAATTCAGTTCGTAGATACTATTGAGGTCACATTGAACTTATATAGTGTTGAAATTTTTTTGTGATCTTATATAAGTCGAGCACAAGCCAAACACAAACATTCGTTCGGCTCAAGCTCGGCTTCAAAACATAGCGAGTCAAACACAAGCCAAACCCAAACACCATGAATTTTAGACGAGTTTGGCTCGACTTATAATGCATCAAAGCTCATCAAGCTTTCAAAAAGCTCAAACATGCTTGTAAAAAATCATGTCGAATTCAAAAACAACCCTGCTCGGTTCGGCTCGGGTCATTTACACCCCTAGGCGAGAGGCAACATAAGTGACCCGCATATATATATATTTTAAAATATCGGTTCATGGAGTGGTTAATAATAGTGCGTTAAATATTTTGCATATAATTAAATTCGTATTTTTGCTTAATAATAAGATTAGTCTAGTGTTCTAATTTTTAAGCCACTTATAAATTTAATTATGGTCCATGTTAAATCTTATTATTATTATTATATATTAATAGAAGGGCTGTTAAAAAACGAGATGTGATTAAAAATAAGAAACTCAGTCAATTAAAATATGTAATAATAAGAGTAACAAATTAAATTATTATAATTTTTCTCTTCAATCAATCAAAATTAATTTTTAAAATCAAAATCTATCTCTAATATATGCCACGTATATAAAAAAGGATAAGCTCCAATTTCTCACGTCTGATTGGGTTCAATTATCTAATTTGATTTAATCTTCCCAGCAAACAAAAGCAAACTCAGAAAACACTCAATCTCACGAAGTAATTAGGTAAATGCAGCATCATTAAAAGATATGCTAATTTGGAGATGCATGTTGCATTACATAAAATTTACATTTTCTGAGCTATCAACCAAAAATTTTCTTTATTGAGAGATTAAAAAATATAACCATGCAGTGTATGACATAACCAAAAAGTTTTTAAATTTGCAAGACACATTTCATGGAAAGACTGCCCTATTCATGTTAGCATGTCAGGCAAATCAACGAGAAGCTTCTAAAATTTCCCTTTGAGATTGAGATATTATAAACTAACTGCACATCTAATCTTAACTTTTAATAAACTACTTTTCCATTATCAATTCAAATATAATTGAAATAACCTAACACATAAGAATTATCCAAATCTGAAGAAGGTAAATGCTTACCAAATGAGAAGGATGATGACATTCATCAACCTCACTCCCTCGGATATTATGGTGGAATAGGTTGGAATGTGCACGGTGGAGAAAGATGGCACATGAACCACTATCTAACTATGCATACACCTCAGATCTGTTTCCATTGATCACTAGAAAGTAGAAACTCAAGAGATGATATAGAGAAAGATAAAGAAGACCTAAAAGAAACTCATTTAGCTCTTAACAGTGGTTCTAGGAGGACGTTCAGAAGGAAACAAAGAGCAGAAACATGAAATGGGTAACCATCAAACCAACAAATAAATGACCCAAGATGAGAAGAAATTAAGAGATGAACCATTAGTTCAGAGAAACCATTGTTAGAAGGTAGTTCAAGTGCCCTGCTTCTCCATCTTGCACAGCCCACCTTTGCCTCCCAAAGATGCACAACTTTTGTAACCAAGGAAAGATCAAGCATTGTATCCTTCCCATATTATCGCAATACTGGATATTTATAGGGAAAGAAAAGACCCATACCAAGGTTTCATCAAATGTATGATGGACATACAGGTGCAACTTTTAGCTATTTGGTGGAGAAAAAATTGGAAATCAATTGAAGTTATGATGGTACAACTGCAATTCACTTTTCGGTGATTATTCCACATACCCAAAAGCATTAGTTTATCCAATTTTCATCAAAAGGTTCGGTTAGCTTTTTTTCCCACAAGTAAAGATTCGTCTACTTGGGACCGATTTGTATTTAACAATGTTATATCGATACAGGTTTCCACATTTGATATATTGTTAATGGGAGGATTATTTTAAGATAGACCACCAGGACTGTGCTTTTTAAACTATTGAAACGAAAACTAGGCATACAAGCTATATATGAATTGAAAAGTAGTCACTAAACAACATGAGCATTTTTTTCCCCAAGCCTAAATTACTATAACTAAATTATAAATGTGTGTGTTCTTTTCGGAGCATATTATCTGGTCGAGGGTTTAATGAAAGAAATGACCTCTTGATTTTGATATATGGTTGAAACCATAATTTTGAAACTCTTTTTTTACTCCAAATTTTTTTCAAATCGACTCTGACTTAATGTGCCACACTACATGAAAGACTCCAAGTTAATGAATTTCATATTGACTCTCCGAGTCTCCTTGAGTTTTTCCTAAGTCAAGTAAGAAAGGTTTTAAAAATATTATTTTTTGTTTATTTTAGTTAAATTAATAATTTAAGGTAACATAATTATATATTTATAAATTTTAAATGTCAAAGAGAACACTAGCATATTAGATTAAAAAATTGTTAAAAGTGAATTGAGTCCGCTTAGAGTCAACTCCTTTATAACCATCGAGTTGAGTGAGTTTTTAAACTATGATAGACACTTAATTTTTATGCAGATTTTTTATTGACTGCTTGCATGTTTACTTCAGTTCTTTCCCCTCGGAGTCCAGCTAATTTTGTACTAATTATATCTTAGCCCAGCCCTTTTTATTTTCCTAAGCCATTATTTTACCATTAAAAATTAAGTCATGGGAGCATCATTTGACCATCCAATGCCCAAAGCCTCTCATTGATTCCGACGCACATATACACAATATCGTATAGGCAGGACCACATTATGCACCGATATTTCTATTGTTTTTTGAAAAAATAACATACAAATATATACACTGTATTTCCCAACATATAGTATATACGTTGTGTGGCTAGGGCCACATATACGTATTGCATGCACCGATGCTTATCCGCCATGCTTGGAAGTTGGAAAAGAATGCATATACTCATACATAAATATTTGCCTCATGTAAAAAAATATGCAAAAAAATTAAGTTCCAAATACGGGTACACCTAGTTGTTATAATTAGTCGCTTCTCTCTAATGCATGTCTTGATAAAGTATACGTACGTATAGTTTGACGTTAATTTGCTTCAATACCGTGAATGTTTTGCTAAATATTTTCAATGCTTTATTTTAAAAAATTGATATGTCCATTTATTTATAGTACAAGCTCATTTTTTGGAAGGTCTGGAATATGATCACGACTTTCCTTTAAACTTAGACAGCCTAACTCATTTAGTGGAAAAGTGTGAGAATTTTTATGAGAGCAAATGTGTATTTTTCATGTAATGCAATTTGGGATGGTCATTATTATTTATGCATAATTTTGATACAAAAAGTGCATTAATGAAGTGGTCATTATTATTTATGCATAATTTTGATACAAAAAGTGCATTAATGAAGTTGCTCACTACTTTATTTTCTTATCTTCTTGATTAGTTGGTCATACGAGAGATGATTCTATATGTAACTATCATTTTTTTAATATTTTTTGCATGCAACACGTTTTAGTACCATTATTTTCTTCTTTTATTGGGAGAGTTAAATGGCATTGATGCATTTGCCATCTATCTATGTATATTCTCGCATATAAACGTTGTGAGTGTTTGTGTGTGTTCGATCAACACTTTTGTTCATAAGGAAATATAAAATGATGAGGCTCTACTTGTGTTAGTCATAGTTTTAAAATTTCTTTTTGACATTAAAATCCCGTCGTATTAACTCCCCATGATTCCTTGAGTCAAACTCTATAAATTGACTCTTTAATAAGAGACTTTATGATTTATTCCACAATTGCGTATCCCGAGTAAAAAAGTTTTGAAAATGTATTATTTTATTTTTTGGTTAATTAAATTAATAGTTTAAAGTAATATAAATTATATATTTATTAATTTTAAGCATAAAAGAGAATAATATCTTCTAATTTAATATATCATTTTGGTTGTTGAATTAAGAAATTGATATAAATAATTACGAGTCAACATGGAATTGGCTTCGCTCCATTACCTGCCAATTGAGTTTGGATCTCATGTTTTAAAACTGTGGCGCCAAGTTTTTCATCCACATATAATTATGGTTGCATAAATCGGAATTGAAATTGGAATCGGTTTTCGAGGGAGTCATATTTGGAATCGGAATCGGTTTAAATCGGATAGAAATTGGTTCAGTTGAATCGATTTGAATAGGTCCAAATCGGTTATATATAATAATTTGACAACTCATAACATAAATATATAAAAATTAAATATTGATGTCATTTGATATTATTGTGTGTATTATATTTTATGATAGTTTTTAATATTTTTTTAGATTTTTTTGAATTATATAGAGTTAGTAATTATTTTTGCCTCTAGTCGAACATGTGTCAAGTTTTAATTAGGAAAATGCCACTGAGTGTTATTTCTTTCCCTCGCTATTTCTCTCCTGCATGTGCCCTCCTTCCCCGTCGTCGCCGCTACCGCCGCACCCCCTCCCCCCTAGATCAGCCATGCCCCGCCATGCGTCCGCCGCGCCGCGCCCCCTCCCCCAGACCCGCCCCGCTCCGCCCTCGCCCGTTGTGCCTCGCCTTGCACCCGCCGCGCCCCGCCTCCCCCGCCAGCCCCACCCTATCCCTCTCCGCCGCAGCAGCCGCGCCCGCCCCCTGCGCCCGAAATCGGCCAATTCCGAATCGGTTTGAATCGGTCGGAATCGGCCAATTCATAGACCGATTCGGATAAAAACCAATTCAATGGGTTTTTTGAATTGGTTTTTCCTCTGATCCGAGTAGAATTGGCCGATTCCGATTCGGAATCGGCGATTTATGCAACCCCACATACAATTACGGTGTTAAGTGAGTTATAAATGCATGCATGCGCGATGTTTGTGTGTATTTTTTTAAAGAGCAGGCGTGATCATTTGGCTCTCGCTATTATATTTAGATCAGTAAGGAGAATGATTAAGTCAAAATATAAAATTTAAAATATATGTCTACAACAGCTGTTCGTTGCATTGATTTAGTATGCATATAAAATATAAATCCGTACTTAAGAATGCGCCATTTTTGGCCGGTAGAATAGTAATATACTAGCTGATGTATTGTATGTGCATAGTTGTTTCTATACTCTGTAGGAAATTAGAATGAACTCTGATCTCAATCTGGAAAAATATTTAACGTGCCTAGCGATAAACTTGGCTTCCAATTCCTTTTATCAATATAAATACAACGATATTGATTAACCATCGCAGAATATATATTGGTCTTTAAGTGGATTGCTTAGCTAATTCACCACTATAAAGCAGGTTATCTTTAATATCAGAAAATTAACATTTGCTGAATTCTCATGCCAATAGGATACGGTAATTGGATGAAAATGAAAGAAATAATAATTCAAGAATTGAGGAAAGAAAGAATAAGTACAAAAGGAAAAAACCAAAGAGAATAATGCAAAACGGTTATATATATTGTTCGAGATGGTTAATTTGTTTATTTTTTCAAGTGTTGCAGATGATTAATTCTTTGTTTTAGGGGAAAAACTGAAGACAACTATAGTTTTCTTGCGAAAATTTTTTTAAGAGGGGGGCATTTCTTTATCCGACCTCACAATGGATATGTATTTAAGGGGTAAGATAAAAAATGATAGAGATATTGGCCTGCTATTTTTGGGGATTATAAAAAAAAATCGTTTGCTAAAACCCACCAAACGTAGCTCCCTCATTGTTAGACCTTATATATGTAGACCACTAAAGAGTCGACAGGTATTGCAATTTTAGGGTTTTACATAATTAAATGTATGGTCTATATATATATATATGGCTGCCCTGTTAGTTAGTAGTTATGTGGTCTATTTTCATGCTTTAGCATATAGGAGCCAAGCTGACTGCACTTTAACTCCCCAAACGGCTTTACATGTTACATTATAGAACCCAAATTAAGACTAAGCTGATCGAGAATGAGTAGATTCCCATAATCTTCACTATACCAAATGAATAGTGGAATATAGATTTATTTGTTGGTTCTTTGTGTGACATTTTGGCCCACTTATGCCTTTATGTAATCTTTAGTTTTAATCTTTCAATTGATTGAGAAAGTATTCTCATCTCTTGACATTCGATCATATAAAATACAGATGATGGTCTCATCAAAGATTGAGCTTCAACCACTTTATTCGGTAGTGAAACTTACTTTCTAAGCATTCTATTATTTAAAATCAAAGTGGAGATGATCTAATTATTTAATTAAATATAATCTGGGCATATAAATAGTTGACCGTTAATTGGAGCTGCTTGAGTGGAAGAGCATCTTTGCCGTGAAAGCTGCATATTAGATTATGAAATGGCTTCATCAAGCATCATGCTGAGTCAATTCATGAAATTATTATTTTTTATTAAAAAAAATTGTTTAGTCCGGTAGATTAAAAGAAACTAGTTGAAGTCGTATATGTTGACTTTATTATGTGAGAGAGCACAATTAGGATGAGTACCAAGCATCTTGTGTTAATTATGGAGCTGAAAAGAAGCATGAAATATCAATTGAATTTGATGACGATGGACCTCATGTATTATGATATTACTTGTTGAACCTTATTAGTGGCCTCGTTTCGGCGAAGGATAAGGCCAAGTAATTGGGACATTTTATTAGTCATGTTTCTTTTCTTTAACCTGTATGTTACATATGGCGTTTGATGCTAAGATAGCATAGTTTGAAAACTCCTTTTAAACTAATTGTAATTATAACTCAACTCCATTAGTGCCCTCTTTTATGATCCAAGTCCGGACCATAAATGAAGCAGGTACGAAGGACCTGAAAGTTTAGGCTCGAATCCAATATGATTGGACCCAAACTTAATATTTTTGAATCGAGTTTGGGTTAGAGATCCGAACATGTTGGCATCCTTACTCATAACACATAACACATAGCTCACACACTTTTATATATATATATATAAAGAGAGAGAGAGAGGAGGAAGATATTGCGCTGCGTACCACAACCGCTGGATCAAATCGATCTAGTGGCTGATGTCCCCCACCCCTGCGCTGCTGTTGGTGCACGTCACACCTGCACTTTGCCGCCCGTGGATTTCCCACCCGCCCGTGGCTTTCCCCCTCGCCCCACCGTGCACGACGTTCCAGCCCCACCGCGCGCAGCGTTCCCACCCCTCCCCTGGCATCTATAAAACGGCTGGCCCACCCCGCTGTCGGAAGCAACCCAAACCCCGCTGCCGTCCCTCTCCGAACACCTCCCCCTGCCCTCTGCCGCTGCCCCCAGCCCTCAAGCCGTCCCTCCTAACCTCGCCCGCTGCGCCCCCTACTGTGCCCCTCGCCCTCCCGTGCCGAACTCCCCACGTCGAGGGTGGGATATTTTTTAACGTTATTCAAATTTTGTTGCATTTAATTTTTTTGTGTAAATGGACCTAAGTTAGAGAATTTATAATCATCTGATTAAATTAAAGAGTGAATATACTAAATAATGAAAAAGGTAGTTTTTGACAAAATAATGGTTGCCCTCGTTTCTTGTACTTATGTTTCCATTGGTTCAAAAAAAATTCAGGTAAAAAATATTTGTGAGTGGAGTTGAGGAGGCCAGAATTGCATCTATAAGCAAAGAACAAATCCAGTTGCATATGAACATCAGTTAAGAGTTAAGCCTTTAAAAGTACTTTGACATAATGAAAGAATGTTTATTGTGACTATTTTAGTTGATTAGATTCTTAATTTTTTTAAATTTTGTATTTTTATGAATGGACAATCTTGAAGATAAAGGAAAGGCCAAAGAAGAATTAGGCCAACATATTACAACATTTTATCCTATTGTAGAAGATGAGGTCAGACTGTAGGTTGGAATGCAATTTGATAGTTTGTACGATGCACTCAACTTCTACACTAGTTATTAAAAAATGGCCAGATTTGATGGATGTGAACATAGTACAAATTATCATAGGAGAACAAAAGAATTATATTCTCAAGTGTTTGTATGCTCTAAAGAAGGACATTCAAAAGAAGATGAGTGTAAAACACAGATCGGATATGAAGACGATAACAATAATGACGGTATGAGTACGGGCAAACGAAAGAGAAATATCTTAGAAAGGAAAAAAGAGAATGTATCCTATCATTAGAGAAGATTGTCAAGCACGCATCAAGGTAACTAAAAATAAGGAGGGCACATGGAAGGTCATGCATTTTGAAGAAAGACATAGTCATGTACTCCTTATACTATCAAAAACTTATTTTCTCATATCATATAGGCATGTTACAAGTGCGCATGAAAGTTTAATTGACACATTTGCAGAGGCTAATATAAAAACTTCTCAACTAATGTATGTGCTAGAAATTGAAGCAGGTGGTGTAAAACACATGATTCAAGTTAGGGTTTTATAGTTTGAACCGGTTGGTTCGACTGTTATTTTTAGTCGAGTTAATTTCAGAACACGCATATCGAGCCGAGTCCGGTCTTGTGTTATGAACCATAAGAGTCATGTGTGCCCAAGTATATGATGATAACGCCACTAAGACAACAGCAAAATAAGTTATCTAAATATATGAGAGTATGCCAGATTTTTCTTAATTTATTTTAATTAAATTGTAGAATTATTTTTAGGCCAAATAACGTATTAGGACGTGTTACAGGTAATTTGGGTGGGTTATTAGTTATAGAGCATGTCATTGATGTGTATTATATTTTATGAGATTTTTTATTACAAGTTAGAATTATTTTTGACTCGAGTCGGAGTCAAGTCAAGTTTTAATTACGAAGACAAACCATTCATTTTTCTCACAGACTATTCATTTTTCTCACTGATCATTCATTTTTCTCATTGACCATTCATTTTTCTCACTGACCATTCATTTTTCTCACTTGACCATTCATTTTTCTCACCAGACCATTCGTTTTTCTCACATTGACATCTATACATTTCACACTTCTATCATTCAATGACCATCATCCTTCTTACTCAACTTCCTTTTTCCTTTTTTCTTCCTTCCCTCTTCTCCACAATCCTCACTCAAGCCGGCCACAACCTTTTTGTCGTCACCGTGTAACTGACAATTACGTATAGACTTTTATCTGATTTAATTATTTAAAATTTATAATTATTAGCATAGCATGCTAGGAATGATTAACTGTTGTGATAAATGTCTGATTGTGAATTAAGTGATGATTTGCATGATTTGATTGATAGTTAGTGATCTAATTAAATAAATTAAATTTGAGTTTGCTAATTGACTACAACGTAACTTAGAAAAATGTAATAAAATTGGATCATATTTCCAGATTAATAACCCTCGAGGATGAGATCCCTCGAGCGTGTTTTCGAAAATAAGATCTACCAGAAGATGCCTACGAGCCCATATTATATAATTTCCTACCCAGGCATATATATATATATATATATATATGTGTGTGTGTGTGTGTGTGTGTGTATATATATATATATATAATATATATATATATATATATATATATATAGTTTTCGTGTTTTCAGTGAGATATGTGACGAAGGAAACCGACGACCACGACTTGAGATAGGGCATGTACTTGTCAAAGTGGGCTCTAAAACTAGTGAGCGTCCACTCCATTTCCAAGGGATCCTGATCAACTCCACCTTTGAGTTCCTAAAAAATGGAGAATTGTGGAGGTTTACGAGTAATGCCATGCAGCGCATGTCCAGACTTGTGGTGAAAAAGGTTATTGAAGGCTCATGTCTTAAAGTACTTGACCTCTGTACTCAGGCCAAGAGTAATACGGAGGTATACAGGGCTGAGATAAAAGAGAAGCATTTTACCATGAAAAGGGATAGTTAATTGGCCAAGGAAAGAGAATGTTAAAGAAAGAAAAGTTATGGAAAGGGGACGTTGCCGCTTGAGGGTGACGACTCCTATTGCTACCCTTGTGAGAGTTCTTGAGGAAGTATATGAGATTTTTATTCAACAGGAGGATCAACTCTCCTGTGCCAATTTGATATTAGTTATTTTATGGACCGGTAACACTCGTTACTGACAGTTTTTTATTATTTATGTAGGTAAGAATCTCGAGGAAATGATGAGATTGCTAAGGTGTGTAAATGATGAGATTGTTTTAGATTATTTGTGGCATGCTATGAACGTTGGGCCTGTAGAACAAAACAAGAATGAAAGTGAAATAAAACTGTCATGTTTTGGAATTATATCGATATAAATATTTATTATTGCACTCTTAGGAAAGACTTGGTCTATTTTATTTTATTTGAATATTAATTATTCTCGAACCTGTTTTCACGATTATTCTATCTATGCACAATTGCATATCATGGCATGCATGTACATGCACAATTGCATATCATGGCATGCATGTACGGCCACGTTAGAACCCAAACATCTCATTCACGCATTATATACTTACACTACCATTTTAAGACACTAAAGGGAGATCAGGGTTGGCTTAACCGAATCAAGTAATTTAGCGAACGGTTCGGTCGTCGGTGGCATTTCCGGGTAGGTCCTCGGGTGAACCAGAACGGGGTGTTACGGGTGGAGCTGAAAATATTGGTTGTACAGAGATTGATATTAGAAATGCCCAGAAAAAAAATAAAGAAAAGATCAAGGAAATTAATGCCCAATTATTATGGAACATTTCAAGGAAATTAAAGAGATGAATGACTCATTTTTTTATTGTTATGGAGTTAATGATGATGGTAGATTGAAGCATTGTTTTTGGGCAAATGAAATTGCAAGAAAAAATTATCGGTTTTCTCAAATGTGATGATTTTTGATAAAACATATGATACAAATAAATATGCACTTGTTTTTGCACCATTCACCGGAGTAAACCATCTCATACAAACTATTACATTTGGATGTATATTTTTGGGTAATGAGAAGAGTGAGTCTTCTGTGCCGCTTTTGAAACATTTTTGAAATGCATGGATGGAAAGCATCCCGGGGTAATTGTTACTAATCAAGATCATGCAGTGGATAAAACAATTAAACTGATATTTCCTTCAACATATCATCGTCTTTGCATGTGGCATATCCTTAAGAAGGAAACTGAAAAATTAGGTGTAATTGCTTACAAAAGGGAGTTTTATGAGCCATTACATAGTTTTATTTATGGTGTATAAAGCAAAGAAGAATTTGAATCACAATGGAGTGAAATAATGAAAGACAATTGCTTCGAGGAAAGTTAGTGGTTAAAATCTATATATGCAATTCGTCAAGCATGGGTGCTTGTGCATAGTAAAGGTATATTTTTGCTTGGTATAAGAAGTTTGCAACGAAATGAATCTCAAAACTCATTTTATTCAAGGCATGTCAACAAAAAAAATAGCCTTATTGAGTTTATACATAGATTTGAGAGAGCTATCAAAAAGACAGAGATTGAACGAGGCAAAAGAATCTTATGGAAACCCATATAAAAGCCCCAAATTGATCACTTCATTCAAGATGGAATGTAGGATGACAAAGGTTTATACTCGAAATTTTTTTTATAAGTTTCAAAAAGAACTACAATACAATTTGGTTTGTTGCTCATCTCATAAAACATTAGATAGGGAGGATGTTGAACAGTATTATGTAACATGCTGTAGAAATAATAAAAAGTTGGTTTCATGTGTTACTTACATAGGAGTAGACAGTAGATGCACATGTAGCTATAAACTTTTGAAAAATGAAGGTATTCCATGTATGCATTTGCTGTATGTACTAAGATTGAATGAGGGTGATATTTTTCCTCAACTCTATGTCGTAAAGAGATGGACAATTGATATAGCAAAGGAAGATATTTTATGGTGATGGAGTGGAACTTCGTGGTGATTGCAATAAAACTTTATTCTCTAATTGGGGAGAATTGCACTGTATATTCAATTGATAGGCCAAAAAGACATATTCACCATCTAAGAAATTTGAACTCGCCAAGCAAAAACTGTAGGGGATAGAAAATTTGGTTGAAGATGTGGTAGATGATCTACATCATGGAATACCAGTGCATCATGGAATATAAGTACATCCACTGGCACAATCAAAAACAAAAGGAAGTGGTAAAAGGTGGAAGAATGATAAAGAACTTGGAATGGAACATATAGTAAAAGATAGACTATGTCATGGTTGCAACAAACGGGGAGTTGATTATAATAAGCGCACTTGCCTTGCAATTGTAGAACATCGGTAATGTTGTCTAACACAAACCTTGTTTGATCTTTGTTATACATAATTTATGTGATTATTTTCCATATTTTATTTTTAAATATATAGGCAAAAAAATTTTCTATATGAAAGTGGAGTCGTGGAGTCTATTCAGGGAGTGTCGGTGTAGTGATGCCGAATCTCAAAGTAGTGATGGAGAACGACTATGATAGCTACAGAATCTAGAATAACAGTTTAATCTTAGTGATTTATAACTTGTGTCCAAGATTTGTAATTGGGTTTAATCAAACTTGTAAGTTATTCGCGAGCATGATCTTTCATGGTTTGTACTTGTATTCATCATGTGGAAGAAAATTAAATGAGATGACTCTTAGGTGTTTTGGCTCTGATGTGCTTCCGAATTCATCAACATAATGTAAATGTTATCAGAATATATAAGAGTATGCCATTTTTTTTAATATATAGTTGAATGCATAATTATTTTTAAAACCGTTTACCGAGTTAGGACACATTATTTATTAATTTTGGGACCATAGTCACTTTTTTATTGACTCAAATAGGGACCGAGTCAATTTTTTATTGACTCGGGTCAGGACCAAGTTAATTTTTTATAGACTTGAGTCGGGACCAATACAATTTTTCACTGAATCGAGTCGGGACCGAGTCACTTTTTTATTGACTCGAGTCAGGACCAAGTCATTTTTTTATTGACACGAGTCGTGTCCAATTCATTTTTTTACTGACTCGAGTCGGGACCGTGTAAATTTTTTACTGACTCGAGTCAAGCCCGACTACAGCGGCGGCAAGCGGAGGCGGGGGTCGGCTACATCGGTACGACCCCCGGTGACGGAGCTCCCACCCCAGCCACCGTGGACGTGCCAAGACCCCAGTTGGGTGGTGGCTGGTGGGAGGGGCAACAGCGGCTGGAGGGGCGGGGGTGGGTGTAACACCCCAATCTGGTTTACTCTTGACCCGGACCAGAACTGTTACAAAGGATCGAACTACTCGTAAACCGATTAAGTTGGCTGACCCAAAACCTAAACGGCTACGACATAACCCTCTCGACATCTCAAGATGGAGCACGCCGCTAATGCGCAAACAATATATGAATGAGATGCAAAACCCTAACAGGATACTACGTGAATGTCATGATAATAACCACACACCAAAATAATTAAAATAGCAACAAAATTCATAAAACCTAGAATAAAACGGACAGAGCCTCCCCTAAAAGTGCAATAAGGGGACGACCTGTTAAAAACACGGCACATTATAGGGTATATATATAAAACCATAATGCACACCACAATAGGATTTAAGCAACAACACATCTTATAATTGGGTCTAGCCCACCTGCAATTTCATACTCAGCTCATTTGGTTCCTTTTCATTTCAGCATAGCACATCATTAGAGCTTTTCTCAAAACATTTCCAAGCATTTCTAAAACAAGGCATACAAGCCTCACAAACACATGCATATATACACCAATATGTAAATCTACTACAACAGCCAATCACATCACATCTTACGCAAAAGTCGGCGCGGCGCCAGGTATGTGTGTGCAATGCAAACGCTAATCCTTCGTCAAGGCCGGCATACACCATTCATCATCCTCACCTACATATAGTAGAAAAACGTCAGCAACGGGTGTCACTGGTCCGGAAATAACTAATATCAAACTGGAACATGAGAGCAAACTCTCATGGAAAGCAAACAATCATATATCTTCCTCAAGAACTCTCATAAGGGCAACTACAGAGGAGCCGTTGAGCAGCTGACTCAACAGCATCCCGATCTATCTGGTACTGTGCCACTCTCGGCACTTCTTTTTCAGTACTTCACGTAAAACTTTTATCCTAAGCCCTCTCTGAACCTCCATATTACTCCTGGCCTTGAGCACGTAGGCCGAGTACTCTCAGGCAGTCGCCTTTAGTACCCTTTGAACCACAAGTCCGGACATGTGCTGTACTAAACAGTACCCATAAACCTCCACGTTCTCCAGGTGTGAGGAACTCAAACGCGGAGTTGTCAGGATCCCTCGAGAATGGAACAGTCCGCTGGCACTAATCCAGAGCCCGCTTTGACTGTCACGGCATCCGCTCATGGTACGTGCAGTCGGTTTCATCTTCTCTTGTCTCACTGAAAACTCAATAAAACTATTTATAGGGC
This sequence comes from Piper betle, assembly GCA_033002965.1. Lineage (NCBI taxonomy): Eukaryota > Viridiplantae > Streptophyta > Magnoliopsida > Piperales > Piperaceae > Piper > Piper betle. Next base: position 34,874 of record JAURVB010014040.1, on the reverse strand, counting down.
TGGGTCGGGATTTATTATAATAGGCCCGAAGGCAACTTGAGGTGGATCTTATTTTCGAAAACAAGCTCGAGGAATCTCATCCTCGAGGGTTACTAATTCTGAAAACAATCAACCAGATGACCCGTGTTAGGTGGGGTCCGATAAATCATCCACCTGACACGTCCTATGATCAATAAATCAAATCACCGATAGAGTAGAGCGATAAAACCTGAGAAGCGTGTCCTAACGGACCTGTCAGAAGCTCCAAGTGTAGTCTCGTGCCTAGACGGCGAGCTCCTGCAACGAACCTAAATGAACATAACTATTTACTAACGCCCATACATATATGATGCACGCCTATATAACTAATATATCCACATGCATACACTAATTTAATCAAACATGACAATCATCTCAACAATCACACTAAATCTCTAATTGTCAATCAATTTAATAATTTTATGATTTCATATGTTACTTATTACCTAACACTTTTAATTCCAATTCCAAAGCATACCTATTCTAATTAGGTGACAATGGTTTAATCAATTTAATCCATTTAACTTAATACTAGCATGCAAAACCTAAATCATGCAAATTCATAAATTAACTAGCTAACACAGCATTTAATTAACTAATCAATTGTTTACTAACAACTCCATTAGCGAGCATTTACATCACGCAACACAATCTACGCTAATCATCACATGTTTATCATAATTCACAATTAATTAAACTAAAATCACGAAGTTAATAAAATTAATTCCAATATGCTACCATGACCACCACATGTATGTAATAATTCTAAAAAAAGGAAGAACCACCTCGCAATCGGTGCCGATGGATGAAGGGGGTGAAGGCTAGTTGGCGGTTTTCTGGCGACTGTGCCGACGGTTTTCCAGCAGTTCCGGTGGTTTTTGGCGACTACTTCGGTGGGGCAATCAGAGGTAGGGGTTAGCACCGTCTCAGCGAGCTTGACCCAATGGTGGTGACAACAAGGGCAGCTGCGGCGGCGATGGCCACCGGTCACGAGGTCGAGTTTAGTTGGGGCGATTGGTAGCTCAGATAGAACCCACATCCAGCCTTGACAGTGGCGCTAAATAGGGGGGAACTGTAAGGAAGGTCGAGGGGAAGGGCTTCGACGTCACAACGGTGGCAGACTAGCGAAGACGGCGGTGGAATCGTGTCGGGAGCGGCTGGGAAATGGTGGCAATTTCTGGCGTCGCAACGGTTGGACGGTGGCCGGGCGTGGTCGAGGTGGCGAGGCAACGGCACGGCCGGGCTGGGCGGTGAGGTGGCATCAGCGGCGGTGGCAAAATCTCAAGGGCGGTGGCTAGGGTTTGGGATGGTGAAGGGGAAGTGTCGGGGAAGAAGATGAGAAGTACAGGGCGGTGGCAAACTTGTAACTAAGACTTGACTCGACACCGACTCATGTCAAGAATGATAACTAACTCGGAATAAATCCTAGAAAAATCTAGAAAAAATGGGAAAAATCCCACAAAATCGAACAAAATAACACAACATCCAAATGATATGTTGTATAACTAATAACCCACCCGAATACCATCTAATGCGTCCTAATGCATTATTCGGCCTAAACTAATTCTACGCTCACAGCATGAAAATAAAATAAAATCATCAACTGTATACTCTCATATCTATTGATAACTCAGTCTGCTGATGCGTATCTGACGCTATCATTGATACTTGGATATGCATGAACCCTCATAGCAATACACGAGATTAACAATATTTCATAACGCGCAGCCAGCTCCCCCAAACCAGCCACAACCAAAATTAGAGAGTGACAACACCCATCTGTGTCTATAACATTTGTAATCTTCTATTTTCTCCATGCAACGTTTGCATCGAACCCTAATTGGAAAGAATATAAAAATATCTAATAAACAACATAACTTAGAATTTTGGCAAGGGAGGAAGAAGTGATCTCTTTGGTAGCAAAATCTCCATCCACGAGAGAACCTTTTGTGACGAAAGCTGCCCCCATACCTTGTTTATTAACGGGCTAGTAGGATTGTCAAAGTGCATGCGATATCTTAAAACTAGTTTTAATTTAAATATTTATAGTGTTACATTCAATATTTAATAGAGAAAGATTTGATCTAAAAGGGGTATACCTATAAATCTGTAACTTAATTAATTATTTTTAAGAGATGACATAGGTTTATCAATTTATATTTAGGTTGAGTCATTATAAATAATATTATAGCCGACCAGAGACTGTATATTGAAAGGTAGGCTGAAGTAGATTGACCTTGGGATAGGCTCATGGAGCTAAAGAAAAATAATTTTGAAGATAGAATTTTTTAAAGTGGATAAACTGTGATATCCCAAAATTAAACTTAAATGCAAAACTTATTGTGATAAGATCCAATATATTAATAGAGGTATAACTATTGTAATAACCCCTGAACCTCTTGGGATAAGATCTAATAAATAAGTAAGGATATGCTTATAAATCTTTAATTTAGTTAACCAAGTATTTGAAAGAAAGACCTAGGCCTATTAATTTTTACTTGAATATGTTCATTACATATACTATCAGAGTCTGATTTAAAATTGAATTGGATAGTGGGTTGAACTAGATGTGGATTATGGAGGTAACCGCGGGTTGAAAAAAACACTTCTAAGGACAGAATTTCATAAAAATGGATGGATTGTAATCACTTTCAAAACTTAATTCATATCCAACACCTCTTATGATAAGATCTAATATATAAATAGAGATCTATCTACAAATTTTTAATTTTGTTAACTAGTTTGGAAAAGATAACTTAAACCTATTAATTTGCACTAATTAAACCAAGCATTATAGTTATAGATCTAATCATAGCTGAAGAAATAACTTACACTCGTGATTATTGGTCGGTACAATAAGTACATTATATAACCCATAAAGAATAAGTAAGAGGCCCACGCAGAACTAAACCAACACGAATAATAGGGTCCCGAAAGGACCGAAATCTAAATGGCTGTCACGACCATTGAGGTGGCAGGAAAAGCCGTATATATCATAATTTTGTTAAATTTGACCTAATTTTTTAAAAAATTACATTTTTAATAAAATTTTCTCCAAGTCTATAATTGGTGGCAACGGTGATCCAACCTAATACAAGTGAGGTGGAAATGCTGACCGAACCCCTACGTCTGGTGCAATGGGAAGATTACAAGTATTCATGCTTGATGGGCCAACCTTGGATGTAACGTATGATACACAACTTCACTTATTTTTCATCTCCAAACTACATGAAAAGACTAGTTAGCTTTGTTTGTAACAAACAACCGGTAGGCTCGTTTGCCAATTGTTAGGATCACGTTCAACAACAGGTTGACATTTTATCTTGGATTAGTTGTGTCCTCTTGCTCAGCATCCTATTAATGCTAGAAGTCCATGCTTATTGCAGAAGCTTGAATCACTCAATCAACAGTAATCTTGAATTTCATTGGATAAGGTAACCAAATTATAATCTCAACAACTGCGAAGTTTCCATCAGACAAATATATGGAAAAGTCAATCCGAATGCTAGATATGATTGAACTGGGCAAGTAACTTGGGGTCAAGAGTCTTAACCATACGAAACAACGGACAAGTCCACGGGTAGAGCAACGCTCAATTAGCCATAGCCATCACCAAATGTACCAAGTTAAACTACATTCAATTTCTTATGTAGAAACATAACCCTAGAATTGGGTTTTGTTCATAGTGAGAAAATTTAACCAAGTAGTATTGCTAGTTACCAACTTATGTGCTTACTTCGTACAATATGTGTAATATATAAACCCTTGATGAGCAGCTCCAACGTTCTTCATTACAAAGTAAAGAGAATTTCTAGCCATGGTCTTCTTAGCCAATGGTGTCACCTGTGGTCTCCTCTTCTCCTCTTTGTTGATGGCAGTTCGGCTCAGCTCTCCACCTCTTTCCATTTTATATCCTGCCCACTGTTATTTCCCTTTGTTAGACGCGAAGTGGAGAAAGTCATAGCCAAGGAGATGAGGATGCGTGCATCCCTCCTTCGCCTGCACTTCCATGATTCATTTGTAAATGTAATTGCTTTCTCCTAACTTTTTGTCAATAATGTTCAACCGTGCTCGCTAAGAGCTGCTAGCATTATAGTTTTGCCTATATGACATGCATGAAACATGGAACTGAAGTATTTAACCATTGGTTATGTCGGTATACCTTGTACATTTTATACATTGCAACCAATTTGATTTTACAAATTGTATAAACTTGTATACCATGTCATGTTCAGGGATGCGACGGATCAATCTTATTTGGAGCTTTGAGACCACGTCTGTTTAGGACCTCATTTTTTATTTTACGCTTATCTGATAGGTGGGCTGTTTTATATCATAAGACAAGTTAAGTGGCAGTTTTATTGTAACCCACTTAATTCAAGTCATTTAGATGTCATGTTTAATAACCTTCAAAGATGAGATCTCTTGAGTTATTTTTGAAAACCAAAAGATCCATCGCAAGTTGCTTTTTTCTAGAGGCCTATTAATATTATTATTCCTTACCTAAGCCTACTGTTATTATATTATGTTTTTACAATTTTGAGAGTGGGAAGATCATTAGAGATTGTTTTGGGTAAATCTCACTTCAAGGGGTAAGTCCCAGGGCACGACCTGTTGAGGAGCCCAGTTATTTTTTTATCGATAGGATCGGCACAACGCTCTACTTTCTCTTCTTGGAGCATCATTTGCACCCTTCCATCTACGAGCTTCTCACACCCAGAGAGGTGTAGGGTTATGAGTACCATATTCTGTGGCGTATGTCATGATTGTTGTGTACTTGGCTTGCTGTCAAAAAATAGAGGAGAGGAGCATGGTGGAATTGGAGAGGATAGGAAAAAGGGTGTTGCCCGATCAGCTGCAGGTCGCATGTTGGTGTAGTTTCCTTTAGGTGTTGTGTGTTTCTTTTGTGGTATATTATCCCCTTCTTATTTTACTTTAATATGAACTACTAAGTTCATATGCCAGTTTGATATTATAGTTATTTCATTTTGCGGGCCGGTAACTTGTTGCATAACTTGTTACTGACATTTTGTTTCTTTTAATATTTATGTAGGTAGTGTGCCTAAAGTGTCGATAGTGGATACAAGGGGATGTTACAGTTTTCGTACATACACATATTCTCGTAGCATTGTTGTCGTGTTGTTTTCCCATTTTATTTTGGTCATTGAACATCTTTACTCTCTGCTTAATATACTGATGTAATAACTCCCTATTTTAGAAACTTATATTTTCAATAATTTATAATATCTTGAATAATGTTCATATTTCCTTTGTTTTTCTTTTTTTATTTCTTGTTGCAGTTGTAGGTAGTGGTTGCCTTCCATCCAAGTTGCCAAGTAGGTTAAGATCTTTAGAGGTTTTATGGGTGTGGTTTTTCGTGTAATTAAGTTAAGAGATAAAAATATTAAATAATATAACATTTTAGTTCAATTTAGTTGAAGGATGAACCAGACATAAAATGTTACAAAGAAGCCCTAAGAGATCTTCTATAAAACCCATGACTCGAGTCAGAGTTTTACGGGAGTGAACCAGTCGGTTCAACCGTTAGTTCGAGTCGAGTCAGCTTCATGGACCGCGAGCTGAGCTGAGGCCAGTTGTGAGTTATGAGCGATGAGGGTCATGTATGCTCAAGTGTACGATGATAACGCCTGAAAGATGATGAAAAATGGGTTATCAAGTATATGGAGGTATACAGTATTGATTGTTATTTTTATTTTATCGTAGAATATTTTTAGGGCCGAATGACGAATTAGGACGCGATATAGGCGAGTTTGGGTGGGTTATTAGTTATAGAGCATATCATTTGGATGTTGCTGTGTTGTTTGATTTTACGGGATTTTTCCCAATTTTTTTGGATTTTTTTAGGATTTATTAGGAGATAGTTATTATTATTGACTCGAGTCGGAGTCGAGTCAAGTTTAATTTACAAAAATGCCATCACACGCTACTTCTTCTTCCTCCCGACCATTCTCACCCAAACCCTCGCCGCCCCTCATTCTCGTTGCCGCCGCTGCCGACGCCGTGCTGCCGCCAATCGACGCCGCCCCGCCCCGCCGTGAAGTCGCCGTGCCGCCACGACCCACCCCGGCCACTGCCTCGCCGCCACGACGCCGGATTTGCCCCACGAGCCGCGACGCGCTCCCTCGGTCGATTCGCCGCCGTCCGGGCCGCTCCGCCGCCGCTGTGACCCCGACGACCACCCCCTCGCCATTGCCGACGTTTCCCCCATCCTCCCGACCGCCGTCGAGGCCGGCCGGAGCCCCGATCGGAGCACACCGCCGCCGCCGCCCGTTTTCAACGCCGCCGCCGACGGCCATCGCCGCCTCGGCTACCTTGTTTGACACCGCCATCGGACCAAGCTCGTCGAGCTGGTGCCGATAGACCCCCTGATTGCCCCGTCCCGAAATCGCTCGCCGGAAAACCGCCGACACTCGCCGGAAAACCGCCGGAACCGCCGGAAAATTGGATTCGTGGGAAATTCGCCGGATCATCCGCCGAACGCACCCGGTCCAATCTGATCGGACTTCGGACGCCGCTAGGTGCCGAATTCGAGTTTCGAGCCACGAAACGGAAACCCTAGCCGTCGCCGATTTTCGACGACGCGAGGTATAATTTATTTTAACTTAATTATTTGAAAGTATTGATTATTAGAATTGCATGCTAGGATTGGTGAATTGTGTGTTATAATAATATGTATAAATGTAGATTTGATTAAGGATAAAATATGAAATTTGTTTGATTGAGTGGTGTTAAAAATGGAGACTAAGAAACTAATTAGGGTAACTAGGTAATGATCATGATCTAATGCAAACTAGCCTAAGTAGACTTGCTAGAATTGATATAGGTTGATGTGTGTTGATTGATGCGTGATTGTGTTGATTGTGTGTGCATGCTATAGGATGTGTGATTCATCATGCGGGCGTTAGTTTTTAGCTTGATTGTGTAGGTACGGTGTAGGAGCTCGCCGCCTAGGCGCGTGGACCCGTTTGGAGCTTCTACCAGGTCCGTTTAGGACTCGTTCTCTGTTTTACGCTACTCTATTGTATATTTGATTTATCATGTGCAGGACGAGTTAAGTGGCGTTTTATCGGATCCCACTTAACTCGGGCCATTTAGCCAACAGTTTTATTTCGGATTAATAACCCTCGAGGATGAGATCCCTCGAGTTTGTTTTCGAACTTCAGATCCAACTCACGATGCCTTCGGGCCTATTGTATAAATCCCAACCCAGGCCTATATATATATAGTTTTCGTGTTTTCGGTGAGAGATGGAATGAGGGTTACTTGCGGCCACGTCTTCAGATAGGGCGTGTGCCCGGAAGAGCGGGCTCTGGAGCTGGGGAGAACCCACTTCGTTCCCGAAGGATCCGGACAACTCCACCTTTGAGTTCCTCAAACCCGGAGAAGTGTGGAGGTTTACGGGTACTGCAATGCAGCGCATGTCTAGACTTGTGGTTCAAAGGGTACTGAAGGCGACTGCCTGAGAGTGCTCGGCCTTTGTGCTCAAGGCCAGGAGTAATATGGAAGGTGCAGAGGGCGGTAAGGAATGAAATTTGATGCGAGAAGCAATAGAGAAATGGCCAAGGTATGAGAATGAGAAAGATAGGGGGACGCTGTCGACCCGAGGGCGACGGCCCGACGACGACGGCTCCCGTATGTGCCCTGATGAGAGTTCTTGAGGAAGTATATGGTTTTGATTCAACAGGAGAGTTTGCTCTCCTGTGCCAGATTGATATTAGTTATTTTCCGGGCCGGTAACACTCGTTACTGACGGTTTTTCTATATATATGTAGGTGAGGAATGCGAGCGATGAAAGCTGTCGGGACTGCGGAGGAGCAGCACGGAACCGCGCACACATGTACCTGCCGCGTGTAATGTATAATGATGGTTGTTTAATGCTGTGTGGATGATTATTACAATGTTTTTGTCTTGATGAATTACTTGTTATGAAACGAACTGATAAATATGAATGAGTAGGGAGCCTTGGAGTTCAGACTCGGCTCGGGTAAAAATGAATGAGATAATGATTTAATGTCATGGTAGATTATTATGTGTTATCGTATTTTCATAAAATATTATATATTTTCTTTTGGTTTCTCATTTATTATTTTGTCTTGTTTTTGCTTGTACATCATAGCATGCATGTAGGACCGCGTTAGAACCCAATCGTTCTCATTCATGCATTTCATATTTGCATCTTCATCTTGAGACGCCGAGAGTAGATCCTGGTCGGCTTAACCGAATCTAGTAGATTAACGAACGGTTCGGTCGCCGGTGACATTTCCGGGTCGGTTCACGGGTGAGCCGAAACGGGGTGTTACATCTTCCATTATCCTCGTATGTCTCACCTTTCTTCCATTTTTTTGCATGTTTTGTGTCTGTTTCATTCTTGTATGACTATTTTTGTATTTTTATTATATTTTTATCATGTAGATAAGTTTATTAGAAGTAATTAGGATTTATAGTGACATCATTTTAATAAGTATGAAAATAGTTTTGAGTTTTGCAATATCTGTATGCTTCTATGTGCACGGTTTCGATAGAAATTTTATATCTCATGTTGTAGACCATATTTTTGCATGATTTTTACATTGAATATTTTTAAGAGGTAGATATAAAATTTTTATTTAGCATATTTCTTGTGATTTAGCCGTTTTAAGCATGTATAGGTGCCAAACTTGGTGAAAGGTAGCAACTTTCACTATTACAGTGACTTAACCTCTCATTTTCCCAATTTTTTACACCTTGTTGTAGGCATTATTTTGATACATTATTTTGTATTATTCTAGGGAGTTATATTATCTATCTATTGATAAAAGGGGTTAAACAAAACCCCTAAAACTGGACTTTTGCATGTTGTTTGTTTGTTGTGATATGTCATACATGGTGATTGTGTTCCTGGTTGAGCTTATTAAAAGACTCAATAGAATCTGTGAAAATTTATATAATTACCTACTAAGTGTCTAATTAAAACTAAATAAGTTTGGGCTTAGATAAAAATCATATATATAACATATTAGTCGGTATTTGTGGAGTGTTCAGGAATGAAGGGTGAAACATAGTTCCCTAGCTTCACTTTCAAAATCCTAAACCTAGTTGTTTAGTAGTAACATTTTCAAAATTTTACCTAGACCTCAGTTGTATTCCTATTTCATCAAACTAAAATTTAGTATTCATTATTTGGGTATATTTTTTGGTAAAAATTCTCCTACCCATGTAGGTCCAGTATGTACCAGAAATGTTTTTGCCAATACTTCCAATTTCCAAATCCACTCAGGTCCAAATACTTGTGATTTCGATCTTAAATTTTACAGTATCAAAGCCTATGGTGTTGACTAACTCTCTTAATTTATCCAAACCCACTTGTAGTCTCCAAACCCAAGAACAAGTCTTAGGAAGTTTAGTTAGCGGCTTAGGAAAACTGTTTCCATCATCTTAGCCCGAACTTAATGGGCCTAGTTTGTCATGTTGGTCCATGGGCCAAAATGACAAACTAGGTCATGGACTAACTCTAAGAAATTTTTGAGCATGCCCCTTAAAGTGTGAGGGCCTACCAATCCGAATTTCAGCCCATTCAAATATCGTTTGGCCTTTCAAAGAAATCTGGGTTAAGCTCATTCGGTTAATTATGGTTGGGTAAGAAGAATTTTTATTCACTAATTATACCAAAAACCCCTAAACCTAATTAAGGTTAACTAATGAGGTTTGATGAATAACTAAGCAAGATAATTATGTTAATTAAGTTTCTTAGTGTGTGTGTGTGTGTGTGTGTGTTGTGTTTGTGTAGATTTTGCGCTCGTTTGTGTGTCATCTTGGTGAAGAGTGATTAAGGCTTCTTTTTCACTTATCATGATACATGGAGTGAGCTCATCGAGTTAGGATGAGGAGCTCAACTCATCCAGATCTATAGGGCTAACATTTGTTTGGCCCTCTGCTTGGCTCTATCGTAAATTTGATTTCCAACCGTGGGATAGAGTCAGAAGAGCTTTATTGGAGATACAGAAAATGTATGATATAGTCCCCTTACCTAGGCCTAGTAGATATATTAGTACAAGGGTTTTTCAATTTAATTTGTTTGTGTATAGGTTGTTGGGTCATCTCATTGTCCGTGTATAGAATGTCGGACTCATCTCATTGTTTGTGTATAGATTGTCAGACTCATCTCATTGTTCGTGTATAAATTGCAGGACTCATTTCATTTGTCTCTGTAGAGATTGTTGGACTCATCTCATTTATCCGTGAATAGATTGTTAGACTCATCTCACATGTTTGTGTATAGATTGCCGAACTCATTTCATTTATCTATGTATAGATTATTAGACTCATCTCACAATGCGTGCTGATTTATTTAATTTTTTAATTAAAGTACTTTTATTCATGGGTACTAGCTGACCCATTTGCCAGTTTGATGTATCAATAAGTATTTTCAGACCAGTAATCAAACTTATTTAATTACTGAAGGTTTCGTCATATATACATAGGTGTGTTTCCTTAGCTATGACTGGTATTGGCGGAGGAGATCGAATGGTTCATGGCGAGGGGTAAAAGCCGTTGATCGTTGTGTAGTTATGTTTGATTATGTATTTTGGAGAATGTAATTGAGTTTGATCCCTTAAGTGTATTTGCAATCATGAACTGTAGTATGTTAACTGATACCTTAGATTGTTTAGCATGTTGTGCTTTTTGCTTTACTGTTTTATTTAATCAATCTTCTGTGCAAGGTAGTTAACTCTGGGGTATTAACTAACGATCTTCTACAAGGTTTTGCTTGAGCCACAGAGTCCCGAAACTGACGATGGATCATTCAAGGTACAATAAAATTGTTTGGTTGTAGTTGTGTGTATGGGCTGAAGCAACATGGATTGGAAGAGCTTACGGTTCTTACCACATGAAGAATACACAAAAAGACCAAGTGTTCGGGTATGATGCCCTGGCACTTGAAGAATGCCGTGTGTTAGTAATTATTGTAGTGAGTGTATAGGGAATATAAAACAAGTAATCATGACCCTTGTGACTCTATTTCAACGTGTCTAGCATCACATTATAAGCTACCTAACTCAAAGATTAAACTAAGAGTACGAAATGGCTTGTGCATTTGGTTAAGCATTCATAGTAGTTAGTATTTCTTAAGTCACCTTCTTCATTACAGGGGAGGTGTTGCCTCCCTCATGACATAGAGTGCTCATGTTAGGAGCCTTTAAGTTAAGTTTCCCTCCTATAGCATGAATTATCATCATGCATCATGTAGTAAGCAGTAGGGTTTCCATCTTAAGCATCCTTATGGGTTGAGATTCATTTCTATGACATTAGTCCAAATCAATAGCACAATGAATAGCTTTCCAAATTTTAACATCATAGTTTGGTCTGCACTTGGGCCTAATTGGGGTGTTACAACGAGTGTCACAAGTGCTCCACTCACTTTGTGAGAGCGCTCAGTGCATGACAAGTTGGGTCATGGTTACAATCTTATATATCTACTTCACAAATGTGCATTGTGCACATGCTAGAGCTAGAAGTTACAATGCAAAATTAATCACAGTGGCAACTAGTATCTATGGTCAAAACTGCGACCCAAGTAAGGGTTCGATTCGATTGCTATTTTCAATCGATTCAGCTTTCAGAACACACGTACTGAGTCAAGGTCAGCTATGTGTTATGAGCTATAAGGGTCGTGTGTACCTAAGTATATGATGATAACGTCAGTAAGGCAGTAGCAGAATGAGTTATCAGAGTATATGAGAATACGCCTAATTTTTTTTTTATTTTTAGTGGATTGTAGAATTAGAATTGGGTTGTTTATCGCGTTAGGATGCTTTATTTATTATTTTTAGGTTGGTTAGTAGGTTTAGAGGATGTCATTCGAGTTAAGACTCAATTATTTTATTTTATAATATTTTATTATAATTTATTTTTATTTTATGGGATTTATTTCATATTATTGACTAGTGTCGAGGGCGAGTTAAATTTTTATTACAAAATTGCCCTTGCCCTAATTTTACCCTGACGCTTCACCTCCCCCTTCTCCTTGTCGACCGACACAACACCCCTTCCCTTGTTTCTGATGCGGCACCACCGTCGGTCGCACTGCTGCCGGCCAGTGCCGCCGTCGCTTAGCCCAGCCTCCTTCCTCCCCACCTATCTCCTTTCTTCCCCTCCTAGCTCTTCTTCCTCCTTACACTGTTTGCTGCTGCATGCCGATCCTAGTCACCACCGGCAGCTCGTCACCGTCTCCACCCTCGGCCTCCCTTACCCAACCAAACCATCACCTAGCATCCCCTTCCCTTCCTTCTTCCCTTATTCATCCTCCTACCCCTGTTCCCTGCAGGTGCTCCTTGCCGTTTCCTAATCGCCGCCATCGACGTGCCACTGCCGCCTCGCCACCACCAACCAGCTTCCCTCCCCCTTCAACCTCTCCCTCCCCTCCCTTTTCTCTTCCATTTCCCCTACCTCTCTTGCCCTTCCTACCTCTCCTTTGGCCGCCACCAGTAGTGGTAATCCGCCACCGCCGTCGGCCAATTTCCAACCAGCCACCCCAACCAAACGACCTAGACCACTTGCCGATCGAATTGCAGCCACGACCGCCACACTCATCATCACGAGGCTCATCGCTTCTCAAATTTTAAAATTTTAATTTATTGTCATCATCATGCATATCATTTATAATTTCAAAGAATTTATCATGTTTTTGTTAATATGTAAATTTTGTAAATTTGCAATAATTAACTGCTGATTAAATAAATTCTTTATGTAATTAGGAATTGATTAGGATTAATGGTAATTCAATTTATTTGATTATAAAATTTAATATGATATTTTTTATGATAAAAAAATTATGAAGTTAAGTATTAGGGTGATAATTGTATAGTTTCATTAATTATTTAATTAGAAAACTAAGTCAGGGCAAAGATTGATATGAGAGGAAGATAAATTTAGGAATTGAGATAATGACATAGGAATTGATTCAAATAGGGACTCTTTGATGAAATTATGGAATTAGAATTGAATAGGTTAATATGATACTAATAATAACTAATCAACAACACCGGAATTGAATGACAAGCAGGAGCCCTAACTCTTTACTTATCAAGGTAGATAGATGCTCATGGGTCATGTTAAAGAGTATGGAAAGGTTAAAGTTATTCATAGTTACTTATTTTGTTGTTATGATTTGGTGTGAAAGTAGTTTTTATTCTAGCGATGAAGAAGATATGTAAAATGTGATTTAAGTCTTGGGGTAATTAAATGTGTGTGGCCTTAAGTAATTGCTTACAATTTAGGGTTCTAAAATTGTTGAAATGATGTCTAACATAAGTAATAGTTCCATTATAGTTAGCATTGTTAGATTATTTATGAACTGGCAATGATAAATTAAGAATGAAGTTAAATGCAAGTAATTATAGCGAATGATGATGTTTTCATGTCTTAGTTAGTGAGTATGCACCAGCAATCGGGTAAGTGCGTAAGAAAGAAGTAATAAGGACTTTGGTTTTCATGGTTTGGGTTAAGTTATTGGGAGTACTCATGTTATGTTAGTAACAACTTTTATTTTCTGATTTCATGTATTGTTATGTTCTTAATTTGACTAACTGTGATCTTATATAATTATTCATTACACTCGTGCATCATATAGTTAGAATTGGACGTTAGCATTTAATTGTGATGTGTAGGAATAGAGTAAGAGCTCTTCGCCTAAGGGCGTGGCCTCACGTAGAGCTTCCACCAGCTCCGTTTAGGACTCGTTCCTTACTTTTTATTTTACTTTATTGTGGTTTAATTTATTATTTGGAGGACGGGTTAAGTGGTGTTTTATTGGATCCCACTTAACTCTGGTCATTTAGCCTATAGTTTTTATGGTTAATAACCTTCGCGGATGAGATCCTTCAAGTCTGATTTCAAAAACAATATCCACCGTAAGTTGCCTTTTGGCCTGTAATAATAAATCCATTCCCATGCCTATATATAATTTTATCGAGTTATTAGTGAGACGAGAAATGATAAAACCGACTTGCACATACCATAAGCGGGTGCACGTGTCACTCATAGCGGGCTCTGGATTGGTGAGAGGGTTGTTACATTCCCGAGGGGTCTTGACAACTCCGTATTTTGAGTTTCCTCACACCCGGAGAAACATGGAGGTTTATGGGTACTGTTTAATATAGTGCACATCCGTATATGTGGTTCAAAGGGTATTGAAAGTGACTGCCTAAGAGAACTCGGCCTTCGAGCTTAGGGCCGAGAGAAATATAGAGGAAATAAGAGAGCTTAGTATATGCTGGTAGTCCAGAGGAATAAAAAGAAAATGAGAAAATGTTAAGAGAGGCATCAGCGGACCAGCACTTCAGGATGTTGTTAGGTTCGCGGCCAGATGGCTCCCTAGTAGATGCCCTGCAGAGAGTTCAACAAAAGTTATATATGGTTTCCTTCAAAATAAAAGTTAGTTATCGTTTGCCAAATTACTATACTTATTTCTAGACTAGTAATAACAACTGAAATTGACATGACAGTTAAAATAAACAGATGGGTCAAGACCCAATTTATGTCTAAGGTTTTGTGATTGTAATTTTAGTATGTTATAAAATGAATGTTTTATGTCATGTTGTAATATTTATTTATATTTATATATATTATTGTGTTGCCAGGGTAGCTAATTATTACACTTTTAGGGAACATTTTGTTCGTTTTATTTAAAAAAATTTATCGATTTTCTCATGATTGTCTTTTATCGATTTTCTCATGATTGTCTTTGACTGTGAATTGCTTGTCATGTCATTCACGTAGTATCTAGTGATAGTTCTTTCCATCTTATGTATACATAATAATGATTATCTTTTATTTTAAGACACCGAGATCGGATCCATTTAGGTTAGGTTCGAGTTAGCCGACTTAATTGAGTGACCCGTATAGGGTGTTACATCTTTAATATGCAAAAATATATTAATTAAAGCTCTTGAACAAAGATTATAATATATTATTTTATGAAAAAATTATTAACATTAAGAACCAGATCATTAATAGCTAATATGATCACATTCAACAATTACGCTCCTAAATAACACGGCAGGACGATTTGTATTGTTGTAAATAACTAGATGATATATTACCCTTGAGAGCATTTATTTAAGTCATTTGGCCAATCCTAGTAGCTACCATACCAGGCTTATAATTAACTACTATGGGGAGTCTTCGGTTCATCCGGATGGACAGGTTTTTAACCGAATATGAAAATTATAAATGAAATATTTTATAAGATGTCAAAAATATTTTATATCATCAATATTTTATTTATACCACTTTAAATAGTATATTTTTGAAATAAAACCAGAATTAGGAAAAAAATTAAATTAAAAAATCAAATATATATTAAAATGATACAAAGACCTAAACTATACAATAGAAAGCTTCCATTTTTTATAGCTAATAACTGCTGACTATGCTCATCAAGCTGTGTCCAATGTGTTAAATGGGTCCTAATTATTTAAGTCATTTTAGAAAGCTTAAGAACTCACCTATACACAAAATACCACTCATGAGACTATTCTTACACAACGCCTTTCAAATAAAAATAGGGCAACACCCCGAGAACACTATATTTCGTCGCATTTTCAGTAAGAGTATTTCAAACACTAAAAATAGTAATATACGCTTCTAAACTAAGTCTTCTCGATGTTTTGCCAACGAAGTAAATGTGCTTCTAACGTCGCCCATGCCATGCATTTGTCTCATAAAGCAAGCAAGATATGAATAAGAAACAGTTCTATCATTATATAATGAACCCCTTGAGCTCCAACCTTCTTGATCACCAAGTAGCTAGTGAGATCTTCTAGCCATGGCTTTCAGCCAACGGTTAAGAATTCTCTTCCTCTTTGATTGTCACACAAACTTGTTTCGTATTGATAATTTCAGGGATGAGAGGGATAAATGCATGGGCAAATTAATATAGGGTATATGGTGAGGCACTTCAACTGGTCCTATGGGTCGAGAAAAAATTTTAAAGTGGAATTTGTTAAAATTGGTTGATTATAAAATTCTCAAACAAATAATCGGACATCATAAAATCTATTATATCAGTAAGGGTCACTTAATCTAGCCCATCTGTTCACCATCATCCAATTCTGTATTTTAGGTTAACTATTTTAACAAAAATAATGTAGGACTATCATTTTGTGGGTTGTTATAGAACCAATTGACGGAGGACAAATATCAAATATTACTCGTGTACAATCCCACCAAAATAAGAAGATTGCACTTAATTACCACCTTAATTCTTGGGCTCCCATGGCCATTAACACTTGTACATGGAGAGGATGAACTAATGACTCGCCATGGACCAAATTCTTTAATCTAAGTTCACCAGTAGAAGTACTGGTATGAGTTTATATTATTGAAGGAGCATGGACAATGAGACTTGGAACTTAATTGACCTCACAGGCTGCACTAAACTCGAAGTTAAACGTAATTTATAGAGGCTTTACAGAGGCTAAATAAATTAAGTCAGTCTAGCTATATAGTTTCAAAATGTTTTGTCTAATTGTTGTCTTTTTCCAAGGCAATTCCTCCTTGTATAACATCTCACCTTGTATAGAGTATGGACTATAAATCAAACGAAGAGTGTATGCTTAATGCACTTCATATTATTATAGAAAAAGTTAAGAGTTGAACACCCTGCTATCGATCACTGAGAATGACACGCATTTCCAAACAATCAAAGATAAAAAAGTCATTTGTAAGAGGAACATCAAGAGATCTAAAGTTACCTCATTTTAAGTACGTAGGTTTATTTAATTTCTTGAAAGATGATTCCCCTTTGAACAAACATGAAATATTATTACTTTACCTGGCGACCTTTTTGATAATCATACTTTTAAAAAAATCTAAAAACTCTTTGAATTTAATCTATTTTATGTCTTTCTAATTGAAACTTCATATAAGGATAAATTTTATGAGTCAAGTCATAGAAGTTATTAAAACATATTATTTTTTCTTTTAGTTTAGCTAAATGAATGAATTATTCAAATATAGATTTTATATTCATCAATTTTTTAAGCATCAAAAAGTGTTATATATTCTAATTTTATATGATCATTTATTTATTAAATTAACAAAAGATCAATGTAAACGACTCCAAGTCAAGTTAGATAATTTTGAGTTGCAGAGTCAAGCGTGAGTCTATATTACCAGCATCGACTGAAAGTTGAAGTTCGACAGCCAAATTGGATGGAATATGCTTCTTCCCACCCATAATTGAGTCTATCTCCAACTCCAAATTTCAATTGAATCAATAAAATATGAAGATCGAAGAAATAGAAACAATTCAAATATCATTCAGAGATGACAAACCAATGCAACGACGTTTTCTATTCAGCATCCCTCACTTTTTTTACATTTCTAATCAACGCCAAAAGACTAAATCCTTGGTTTGACACGCTACCCCAATACTACCCGACTAAGGTCCAAAACTCTATCATATACTTCTTTAATTTCTCTCGCACTGCCCTTCGTCTTGTAATTCGTGTTCCAGTCTCACGTTCATTATTTAATTTTGTTGCTCATGGAGAGTGGATTTGAGTGTTCCTGAGGAGAGAGTCACATAATTAATTTTAATACAAATAACAAAGTAGACCCTCGTAGAGCAAAAATGATAACAATAAATATATGACTTACAATATTATTTAAATCTAGTATAAGTATTAAGTACTAACATATAAAGATCTAAATGATATTTTCTTTGCTTTACACTACGAAATGGAGTCATCAACAAAGTTTTAGAATCATATTGGACATTGGAACTATTTGTTTCGAATTTCATAATTAAGGAACATATATAATATGAACATATAATCTATTGCAGCATTGGGCGAACGAAAAAATAATTCTTTCATATTTTTCAAATTAAAAGAAAATTATCAGCCTTTTGAAAAATAAAAAAATGAAAAAGAGACTTATAATTTTTTGCAGTTAATATTAGCTTAGAGAAATCAAAGAAATTATTAGCAAATTATCACACTTTACTAATTCTATATGTTCTCTTTTTTAAAAAAAAAATTATATCCTTTGTTTGATTGTCACGCTCAAAATTCATCCTAAATTTCATCCACTTGAAAAGGTTTTCATGTTTACTCATTAAGTAGGACCAAATGCCCATATATAGGGGTGTAAATGAGCTGAATTAAGTTAGAGCATCACTTTGTTCATATTTAGTTTATTTTTAAGCTAGTTTGCTCATGATTTATTATAAGATTATATATCTTGAGTCAACCTTGAGCCAAACACTCTTCTGCTTATTTTTGGTTCGTGTTTTATTTAAAATAGTTTCTGGTCAAATCTGATCGATTAAGACAAACAAGCTATTTGATGGTTCAACTAAAAAATATTTCAAAGTCAACTTTTAAGGTAAAATATTAATAATGATAAATTTTTAAAATAGTATAAGGATTCTTGAAGGCGTATATGTTACTAATACTTAGAATAAAAATGTATCAAATAAAATATTAAAGTCGCCGAACATTTTGTAAAGCAAAATACATTGAGCTCAAGTTTCAAACTGAAACAAATTGATCACTCCCTTCTTCAATTATTGTTCATAGTTCATCGAATTATTATTATCTGACAAAATATTTGTTCAAGCTCTAAAATAATGAGTACAAGTTTAAACTACTTAGTCAAACTAAGACAAGCACAGTTTGCTCACTAACTGCATCAGCCCGTCCCTTTTTCTTGTAGTTTTTAAGAAATAACACTTGAATATTTTGAAGCCTCTAGAAATTAATGAATTTAGTATAATAAATGACCCAATATTAATCCATATGTATAGCAGTCAAACAAATGTTTGGCGTGTATATTTTTATGATCTTAATATTGCCGACCTCAAATCAATCAAAGTACATGCGTGTACAAACTTTCATCGAGTACTAATAATTTATATTAAACAACTGGAAGACAACTGCTTAATGAGAAATACACACATGAGACGACATTGGAATTAGAGTGCAACCAATGGGCAGCAATTGCTTAACCACCCACATGCAAATTTACTAATTCAACATGAAAATAAAAAACCCAAATAGTATAATCACCATCACATGAGATGATCAGATCTAAATCAATTTATTTGACAATGAAACCTATTTCTAATATCCTATAACACTTATATATGCAACATTGAACATAGTTTGGTCAATGTTTGGTGTGCACACGAATGTGTGCTTGCATTTTTTTAATCTTCAACGTTGCTAGCTACCCTCTTGCATTGAAAGGAGGTTTACAAATGTTTGGTTTACGAATAGTGTGTGTGTGTGTCTTGGCTACTCCATTGAATGTAGACAGAATGGATGCGATGATTTGAAGCAACCCATGACATTGGACCAAATTCCATCACATCATCGTATGAGTTTTTGCATATGCACTCAACACAGATGGAACAAGAAATTGGCTTATGAAAATAGTTCAATAAGGGAGATGGGAGACAAAGACATAAAAGGTTGCAGCTCCCCACGTTTTTACTTCGTTTTTATTAATTCAAAGTATGGAATAGATTACAGGTATTAATTCAATGGTGCATTCATCGGCCATTTAGAACTCCACACGCCAAGGAAAACAATGGCTACCTCAAAACCATTGACCACCCAACAATATTTTATACTTAGATCTGTACAAGTTCATCTAATCTAACATTATATGTTGCTTTAAAAAAAACACCTAACATTATATGTTATGACCATCTCCAAGAAAATCAAGTTACAAAGCATCATTGATGACAGAATCCGTTATTGATGTGAAAGAAATCGGAAAAATTTTAGTATTTTTTTGACAAAGTAGACAGCTTGATCAACTCTTAGTATATTGATAAAAGAAAATACCCTTACAATGATCAAACATTTAATTAACATCCAAAAGCTCATGGATAAGTATAAACCATTCATGATTACATACCATATAATTAACTTATGACTTATGACAATAATAACTATAGTATGAAACACTTAAAATTTGCATAAATTGTACCATTGGCCAGTACTTTACCTATTTTGCTGCATTAATTTCCTTCTAAGGTTGAGATCAACCTGCATTTGTGACAAATGATAATACTTGTGCGCTGCTTGACTACTTGTATTCTTGAACAAGTGATTGATAAGGAATTGAATTTTTGAAACCGTGTATGGTCATCGTCTGCATATAAGGACCAACTAATATGTAGACAAGTATAGGAATAGTGATATATTATATGGTAAAATTAAGAGAAATTAGTAGAAGCACTATAGTTGGAAAATGCCCAGAAAGATAATTACCATAGAAACTAATCCTCATGAATAATTTGAACTCCACCAGTTTACATTGAAGAAGCAAGAACATGTAGGAATATCCATATGCATGCAACATCGAGTGAACACATTTATTCCAGTATTTTCTTTGCTTATCATGATTCTTTTGGACATAACATACTGGCCAGCAAATCTGACAAAGTCAATTAAAATAGGAGACTTTGTCACTAGTAATGGAGTTATGATAAGCATTGTTGCTTGGTGGTGCACAGATGGGCATGGAAGAAGAAGACATGACTGCGGAATTAGGGGTAGGAATTGATGCTGGTTGTGATGAGGCTATCAACATGGGTGGAGGAGCAGCTATTGAGACCACACCAGAAGCTGCAAGTAGAGCAGCCTGAGGTGTAGGGAAAATCATATTACCACTACTCTCCTTCATCTTGAACCTTATTATATCTGCCCTTACAGCATTGAGCTCAGCTTGTAGAACTTGAACCTGTTGTTGCAAGGCTGAAATTGCACCCATGCATCCATACACTGGATCCCTGATCCTCAAATTGGCTTCATAAACAAGACTATTGGCCGCATCGGCACGCTGGCTTTCGGGTACCTCCTGAAATTAAAATCAGCTAAAATTAAGATGTCTTTCCCATGAAAATACAAATGAAGAATGCTTAATTAAGGCGAAGGCATCCAAGCTTTGCATTTGTAATCACATAGATGCAAGATTAGGATTCATGCCTCCAACGCCTTAGAATAAGGTAGAAGATTTATAAGATGAATACAAAACTACCCTAATTCAAAAACTATAAGTTTATGATTGAAGTGCATCATATATTAATGTTGTGGCCAAATGGATCGAATAAATTACCATGAGCATCTTGGAGACGTTGCTTGCACCGAAGACTTTGTGAACAGAGGCAAACTTATGGGGCTCATGAGGAGAGAAGTAAGGAGCAAATGGGCACTCTCGAGCACACCTTCTTCTCAAGAGCTTGCAGGCCGCACAGGGTGTTGTTGTGTTTAGGGTGACCGCCGGCCCTAGTTGGTGTCTACTATTAATCCCCATCTGATGATCTGATGCATCCACATCTCTCTTGATCTTCTTTCCCACCTCGTTTAGTGTTATCTCCCTGATCAAGACAAATACACAAAACAAAGGAATTGGGACAAAAGTTCACCTACATGTATTGAAAGGAAAAGACGATTAGGATGAATTATATGTAGTTTGTAGAGTACATACCTATCTCTGGACATTCAAGCATATTCTCCTAGGAGGACGGATGGCCAGCCTACTAGGAGAAGGGGGAGGAAAGAGGAAAGAGGAAAAGATGGGAATATGTATCATATAGAAAAAGAGTCCTTACAAGGCAAGATAGTAAAGGTGGGTGGGCCAAAGCTTTTGATACAAAGGACAAAAAGAATATATAGCTATAGAAGAAAAAAAAGGTTGATATGTAGAAGGGGGAGAGATTGATGCGAAGAGAAGAAGAATATCAAAGGGAATGGAGATCTGGGCCTGTGAGTGCCAGCATCCATGGAAGGTTTCTCACGTGGACTGCTTCCATCTGTTGACTTTGGAAGCAATCTCTCTGAAAGTTGGTGCGCCTTCTTCTTGACCTTGAGAAGTAGTTGGCATGTTACAGACATGGCTAGACTCCATGCTTTCGCTAAGATTTTGCAATTTGGTATAAATAATGGAGGCAAAATATTTATCATGTACAGATTAAGAAAGCAATATTTGCAGCGTCTTGAAGGGTGCACCCATGTTGAATTTGCTTGTTCAATGAGTGAACTTGCCGCATTCCGTCGTTAAGAGGTCTTTGTACAGTATATATGTATAGTATGTTGACAAAGAAAGGAAAATACTTTACATTGGTAGGAATACGACCGGCGAGGGCACTCGCGCCTCGCTAGGTCTGAGCTCAACGATTTGCTCGAAAAGACAAGCCTTCTAAGTGATAAATATAAATCTCCTTATCAATCATAAAATATTTCGCAATGCTAGGATTGATCATTACAAGTCAAATCATTAAGAAAAATAAAATGAATCCATAGAATAGATGTGTTATTTGAGTTTATAGATCTTGATCTTTCATACTGATACGATTTGAAGACATTGACCTTTTTATAAATATTTTATAATTGCATTCACTACAAAAGAATATTCTTTTTTTGCCCACATTGACTGTGGAGCACATTTAAAATTGGTGTGGGCTAAACTATTTTAGGATAAAATAATGTCAACAATATAATTCTAAAAACAATAGAAATAAATGTTTAGATTTCTACATAATGTAATGCATTCATGCTTTACACTTTACTATACCAATTTAAATTTAGGCCAACAATATATAAAATAATATATATATATATATATATATATATATATATATAAAATCATGTGCATAAGCCCAAAATCCAACAGTTAGTACGTCATAAACTTTTCAATCGTACACATATCAATATATTAAAATATTCATACTTTAAAACATTTTGTTTTATATTCCTATAATAAATTACTAAATTCTAAATTTTCAAAGAGAATCTCATATAAATATCTAAATTTTTGTGGCGAAATATTGGACTTTGAACTGAGTTAATGAGTCAAACAGACATCTTCTGTGCTCGATTGAAGTTTGTGTGGACCGTGGACAATGAACGCAAGCAAACTAAATCCAGGCTATATTGAATAAAAGTGGATTAAGTCGAACTAAAACCATATTTTAAAAAATTAGGGCTTTGAATGGGTTATTTAAGCGAGTCTACATATTTTGTACAGATCTAACCTAAGTAATAATAATGTACCTAGAGTTATAGTTATTTTTTAAAAGTATTTAACTGAAGTTAATGATTTATAAATACATTTATATTAATATATTTTGATAAGTATTAGACGTGAGACTAATTATTTAGAGAAAAAAATAATAGTAATTTCTAAAAAATAAAAACTATTACGCGAAGTAAGGGGGATACTTGGTTGACTTAATTTGTTAGGCTTGGACAAAATCATACCCGGTACCACGAAATGGGCCTGCAAAAAATGACGGGCTTTTAGTCACTAACAAAATCCATGCGAATAACTACAAGCCCATAAGTCTACGAGCGTTTTTGTTTGATTGGTGAGAAAAAAAACCCGGAAAGATGTGTTACTTTTTTCCATTTTTTATTTAGTTATTAAAAAAATGTGAGGAAAAAAATGTTTTTATCAAGAGAGAAAACTCTTATACAATTATTTTTTTACAAACAAAATTAAAAGATGACATAGAAAGTAAAAATTAGTGTTCATACAAACCCGCCTCCTCGAGATGCCCGTCGTTCACCCACCGCGTGGGACAATGTATATCGTGTGATATGACCGATCAAATGACTTGTCCGTATGAAAAATTATGATATCAATATTTTTTTTAAAACTTCTAAATTTATATTGGGCATAACCATTTTTAAAGCTTCAATATTAATTATGGCCAAGTCTCATTATTTTTCATATAATGACAAAAATACTCATAAAAACATCATTTTTAGTAAAAAACAAGATAGAATAAGTAAAGATTATAATCTTTACAAACTTCGTATATAAAAATAAAAAATTGGCCAACAAATAGTGAATAGGCTCTAAAATTATATTATTGATGAGTTAAAAAATAAAAGATAAAAATTTTTTAAAAAATTGAATTTTTAACGATCAAACTTTTTAAATAATAAATAATAAAATATATAATTTTTAGGTGTTTTAAAATTTGAATGTGAACTTGTCATACTTTATTAGAAAATCAAAACTTTTGTTTAATCTAATAAATTTTTAATTTGAAATTTTCTTTTAAAAAAGCTAAAAATCATTCATCACATGGAATATAAAAAAATATGTTTAAAAAAATTTGAAATTAAATTGGAGTTATTTATGTCAATAGATGTAAACTTACGGGTTAAATATATTTAAAATATATGAATTAATTATATGTGAAATAAGATAAAATTTTAAAATTTTTGACACTTGTGACGGAAAACATTAAACCATGACTATTTATGATATTTTTCCTAAAATCTCTTTAATTAAATATACGAAAGAAATCAACAACCAAATATTTTTTCCTTTGTTCACGTTTTTTTCTTTTTTCATTTTCTTACTAACCAAACAGCAATACGAGCATTGTGTATGTTACCATAGATGGGTTTGTTGGGTTGAAATGAATGTCCATACATAGTACTATGATCTCATTTTGAAAATTGCAACGGACTTTTAATTCATCCCCAAAATTCCTTCTCTCAATTACTCGATTAATTATGAATGTTCTTGCTATTAATTCCCGCCCATAAATCTTCTAGCTAGTCAAAAGTGTTGCTGGTTCAACATCCAGGAATATTTAACAAAGCAATGAATCTCTTTAATCATAGCTTAACCTCGAATTTATTGCAAAGTTTGATATTTAGAAAATTTTGCATAGACTGCTTTGATTAGGGCTACCAACTAAATTTAAGACCAGCGACTTTTACGAGAGTTTTGTGAGCTAATGTATCATATCTCTAAATAAAACCTGAAACAAGAAAGAAATTAGTACCATTTTCAAACTACTCTCTTTTCTTCTGAAATTGTCTTTCGTTCCGTCTGTATAAGTGATATAAATGATATATTAGTACCAATCGGATTTAATTTTTTGGCATATATTAATTTATTTTCATTGTACCCTTCAATACCCATGTTTTTTTTTCAGCGATACATATGTTACATGCACTCGATAAATGTGAATTTGTATAGTATTATTGACTGTAACGTAAATTATTACTTAAAATATAAGTAATTAAAAAGTGTTGAGATGTGTCACCATGCATTTCTAAGTGTTCATGGACCTTATGCTAATTATTTTGTTAATGATCTAATTATGTTCAGATCTGTGACATGAAATATTTATAATCAAGAAATTGTTTTCATGTTTACAAAAGCAAGCCTCATACCAAAACTTGACAAAACTTAATAAACTGGAATTGAAGACATGAAGATATGATCAATTTAAAGAGGAGAAAATGATGATGCAGAGAGTTCAGTAATTAGAAACAGAGTTAACTTGCAAGATGACCATAATATTTTTGTTTGAACACTAAGGCACAATTTTACTATATCTCAGGTAGTAGAGTAACCACCTCTAAATCTACGCTACAGGCATTGGCATATCTCTTTGTCTCTTGACATAAAATGTAGCTAAAACATGAATAAACAAGTTATAATATAATTATAGTGAACACATTAACGAGATCCATGGCCAACAATCTGCAACAATTCATTCTTCTTGAGCATAGCCTTGAAGTAGTACCTTTGGAATCCACCAGACAAATTGCGCCAATGTCCAAAGCACAAAGTTGAGGGGGGATTCAACGCTTTGATCCTCTTCTTCAGTAGAGAACCCATCTTTCATTATTGGTGATGGAGGACATGACCAATTTCCACATGATGATGAAGATGAAAAGGAGATTGAAGATGGCAGATGGGAAGAAGAGGAAGTAGAGAATACTTGGCTCTTCTTCCTGGACAGCTTGGGGATGACAGACATGAGAGGATTGGAGAACCTATGATGTTTCTTCTTCTTGTGGCTTTGCTTGGTGCTGAAGAGGTAGGATGGTGGGGGAGTTAGAGGAGGGAGAGCGGTGGTGGAGATGTGGTTTTTCGGCGTCCCCGGCCGCGACTCCCACACGAAGGGGACTTCGCCGGCGGCAACACCATAGTAGACTCTGCAGGAGGTGTTGGCCATGGAGTTCTCCTTGGCCATGAGCCAAGTGAAGAACTTGTCATCTTGGCTGATATGCAGGGTGGCTTGGGGAGCCTCTCTAGTATTGTTGTTTGTGAGCATATTGAGTACCCCTTCCTATGAGAGTTAGAGAAGAGAGTTTATAAATTTGAAGGGTTGAACAAATCTTGATGTTCTTTGCCGGGTCTTTTGTGCTTGTCTAAAAAGAATCAAATGCCAAGGGAATATGATATATAAAACACATGCAGAGATTTGGGTACCTGGACTTTAGTGCTAATGACACAGTAATAAGAAAAGATTTGTTAACTGACTGTTCATTCTTTGCAAGGGCAGTGCTCATCTTTGTTTATTAAGTCAATCCTATATATGCATAGACTGCCTTGTTTGTCACCATTCATTCATTGTTTGAACACATTTTTACATTTCGTATTAAAGATGCCAGTATTGTAATGTTTCATGGCATCTTAATTATAAGGAGAATTGTATAGAAGCTGCAAGTGGTTAGATTAGATGTATGCGAGTAGAGAAATCATGAGGTCAAGTTTGAGCCATGGATTCCTATTTCATCCATCCACATTAATGATGGAACCAATTTACAGATGGTTTGGTTTGCGCGTTGTAACACAATAAATGTAGACGGATTTGTGATCCTTGAATGGTTTTCTTCATTGATAGAGAAGATGAAAAAAGGGGATGGAGGTGTCCAGAACTGTCACTACCCCTTGAGACCCATTAAATGGCCATGGTGAGGCCCAATCACGAAGGCCATAATGTATATCATTCTGGCTAGTATAATTTATATAAATCTTCGAAGAAAACGAAAAATAAAAAAATGGGTTTTTCATCAATTATACAGCCGGAGAAAAGGATGTGGTTAATTATATTGAAGTTTAACCAGTATACATGTCACGAAATATATGGAACAAGATCTGAGCTCATGTATGAATATTATACACTTTTCTATCTTCTACTTTTCACATAAAATCTCCAGGTATTTAGCCAGAGGCATGCAGTTTTCGACAGGGAAAACGTCAGTATGAAATAATTAGCCTTGTTTTGGCATGAAACAAACTAGACTATTAGAGACAAGTTTTAATCTTACAAGTAAAACTTCAACTTAGCATGCTGCTCTTATTGACAGTTAACAGGTTATTGTGTTTATCTGACTGCTAGACAACTTGATGAAGTTATCACTCCCAATTTTATAAGCAATTATTTATGGAAAGATCAATCCAAAACCGACTATTTGCCATTTGGACCAACGGTTTCAAAGTTACAAACCGTCATCCTTTGCTTGAATTTTGAGTAGACATCAAGAATGACGTCTAACAAACTTATCAATTTATCTGTACCATGCACGGCTTGTCATATTAAAATGAGATGGATAAACCCACAAAATTTAGAAGTCAACTGCACCCTTTAATGAAGGTTTAAAAGAGTTTAAGAGCCATCTTATCCCACTGGGGACAAAATGAGCCAATTTGCTTTCTTGACCTTTTGCCATAACCGACCTCTGTAATCAACTGAAATTTGTTGGTTATTCAGCATAGTGTGCACCAATGAGCAGGTTAGACAATGTCCCCGTGCTACATTTAAATTAAGCTTTATCATTGATGTGTACATGATTTGAAGTGCTTCCTAAATTCAATAACTCTTGGTAAGAGTTATGTAGCTTGCTGATGTGATTGATTCATCAATATTTAGAATGGCAATAGCTAGATGGTTTTTCTAGATATGTATTAAGATGAAATCTAGGGGCAGACCACTGTTTTGGAACAAACTAATTAATATCTTCTTCATAAGGTACTCTTCTTTAGGTAGATTGCCACCAATCCTATTTTACATACATGCAAATTTTATTTTATTAGGTAAAATAAGGATGGCTTACATTTTTCATCTTCATGTCTACTTTATCATTTAAAACTCGATATTAATTTGGGCTCTGCCCTATTGCTCTATGGAGTGGAGATAACTTAAAGTCGACTCTAAATTATCTTAAAGTAATTTCCATTAATTTTCCTATGCTCACGGAAAAAGAAATGCTTGAGATTGAGAAATACATAATTCCATTTATGACTCTGGGTGAAGTAGCTAGAGCTCCTCATTTTTTTCCCAGGCAAATGTAAAGTAAACTTTACCAAAGAGTCGTTCACGCGAGTTTAATTTGAATTTGGAATTTGGAATCAGCATCTATAGTAGGATCAATTACTGGTAACTTACAAAATTTCTGCCTTGGAAAAAAACCTTATGAAGTTTTTAAAATAAAAAAGACTTATAAACATTGATATATGCGAAGGAACATGTTAAGATCGAAAGAAAATCTAAAACTTAAGACATTCATAAATCAAATTATATATAGAGAAGAAATAAGAAATTGGGCCGCTGTCCACTCAATATGTAGTTTGTAATAATATATAGTAGGCGATGCATGCTTAGTGCATGTGGATAAAAGTCAGAGGCAGGCGTGTTTCAATGCGTCTGAAAAGAAGGCTACAAGGAGCACGTGCGCCCATGTCGATATCACGTGCTACCCCTAGACCTGCATCTTCTTCTTCAGAGAAATTGAGGGTGCATGTACATAACAATGAAAGGAAGTCTTCGCGAAGAACTAATCAATTGGACACATAAACAGGGACAAAGTAAATTTACATGATCTGTGATAAATAAATTGATTAAACTGGGTTTGCAGAAAATTTGATATGGAAATAATGCATTTATTAATTGTGGGGAGATTTGAAAAACATAAAAGTTTCTCATTTACCACCATATATACATTGCATTCCAAATATTAAGACGGACATTTTTATTAGCCAGGAAGGGGTCATCACTCTCCCTCTCCCTCCAAAATGAGATAATTTGTCCAAAAAGAAAAAAGAAAGAAAGAAAGGCCCACATGGCATGCATAGGACGTATATAAGATCAACCAAACCCATGTCTGGTCCAAATATTTAAAAAACATATCATATATACAAGTGCCCTCAATCCTGAATCCAAATCTAAACTCGATCGACAAAAAACAGATAGTCAGATATCCTAGAATCCGATATCCAAGCTCTTCCCAGTCTCAACATGCATTTCAGATCGGTCAGAGGACTCGGAACAGAAAGTTTCAAGTTTCAACCAGATTGACTTAAACACTTTAAGCTACCAGGACTATTGAAGATGCAACCAATGATTTTAGGCTAACATGCATTGGACAAACCACATGGTTAGAATCGTAAGTTTAAGCGTCAAATTCTCCATAAGCAATCACTATTCAGTATTCACTACTAAAAATTTATATAGTACTGCATTGGAAACTCACATGGTAGATGAAACAAAGCAAAGCTTTAGAAAAACGAACAGTAATTAATACAGCTTGAGCAAGGTTATGCACTGCTGTACAAGCCAATTCCCTTTTCATCTATTGCAGACATTAATAACAGACTCATAACTTTGTATCTATTAGATATGCTGCGACAGAATTTAGTAAGCTTTGGATGATTTCTATTAAATGCACACTTGACAGTTTTTACTCACTGACCTCAACTCCTCAATTTTGGATAAGGCTCAAAGTTAGATCACATCTGGTTTTCTGTTGCGATGTATGCACAACAGCCTCTCAAAGTTGGTGTTGTCAACTCCAAGAAATCAGAGTTTGTTCGAACCTACTCAGAAAGATCTTCTAACTGCATATAGAAATTTCAAAATATATATTACTTAATACACATAAAAACAGTCAAGAGGCAAATAGCGTATTAGAAAATTAAGTAGCCCTAACTTTGGAGAAATGTTCTTTGGTATTGGTCAAATTAAAGGGGTCTAATGTACAAGAAAGCAAACTGCATATTAGTACATCAAGTAGTCACAGCTTGAGCAAAATGTTGTTTCAAGCCACCAAAGCCATCAGATACCGCTGCACATCATACATAACGTGCAAAGAGAGCCTCTTCTATTTGATGTTCGAAAAGATCTTCAAGGTCTGTTGCGCTTTTTCATATCATAAGCCACACAAACATCTGCAGCAGTCTTCATCTGAGGAACAAGAAATTACCATGATTCTTTAAAAAGAAATTTTGCACTCAAGTTGGTGCGAATTAATAAAGAAGTTGGATCTCAATCAAGTGATATTTTACCAATCACAATCAACATCCAGTTAATAAAATAATTACAAAGGTATACTGTTACAGTATAGCCCTATTTTTTTCAAATCACAATTTCGGAAGTACTGGCCATGTATAACACCCTTTTAGAAACATTAAGTACGCATGACCAATAACAAAGATAACCTAGCACCAGGTACCATGAATTAAATTAGTAGCATGATCAGTTGTATACTTAGGACATTGGTTAGAATATGCAACACATACTGGTATACATCAAATTTAATTCTCCATTTCAGAAAGACATCTTGGGAGATAAATAAAGTTAAGCAATTGGTGCACCTGTATTACATTGATTGTCTGGTTGATTGCCCAACCAAGAAGAGATAGTGCAGTTAGAAAGGAGATGACTGATTGCTGCCTTAGAGCAATCATAAACACCTAAAAAAGGCCCGTCAGTCTACAAGAGATTGTATTGTGCAGCACAAAATATGAAGACCATCAAATTTAACCTCAAGCACATTGTCAGAATGTGTCCGTCCAAGAAGGAAGAGTATAATATATAGAACCTGCATACAACATATACCACTTCATATACCACTTCATATTATCTTAACAAGAAGATTTTCTAAAAACAAGAAGAACAAAGCTTCTGACTGTGTCTAAGAAACATGTGAAAATGCGAAAAAAAGCTCACATATAATGACACATTATTTCAACCAGTGACGCACCTGTACATTTGAAACCAATGACTGGCAACATCAAGGGCAAACAGCGACAATAAAATCAAGCCAGGACTGCAAAACCACCAAGTGTAAGCCTAAAGAGATGGGAATCAACGATCTAAAAATAATTTCCTTAAAATATATACCTGTAAAATTGAGACAGGACCACTAGAAGACAAGCTACGCTAACCCTATCAAACAAAAAAAGTCAGAAAAAATGAGTAAATAACAGGCATAAGGCACTTGAACATGATCAAACCAAGTGCAAAATCCTCAAGTTCGGATCTTGTACGACAAAAATTTTAGTAAATATGCACCTGTCTGTAACCATGTTCAACAAAGCTCCAAATGTTGACACTAAAGACCAAAAACATTGTCTAGTACATGCAATAGCTTTTACATGTTCTGAGAAATTGTCTTTGCTTATAAAACTTGCAACAATAGATTAAATAGAATACTCACTAGCATACATCCATTTTCAATGATTTTTTCATTTTCCGTCCGAATATTTAACCAGATTACATAAATTGTTTACTAGAGCTACTTGAAATGTTTCACAACACATTCGGGACATGTGCTACAAATTCTTTACATTCTTTACAGATAGCACAGCAATAGCTTCACAAGATCTCACACTTAGAAAACTTAAAAACTGGCTAGATGGACATATATCAGACACCAAAGATCTTAAGGCTCCTTCACTATTGTCATCCATGAATATGTCAATAATATAAAAAACGAGTTACATTTACAGTCATAAAGAATGGCATGCAAAGGTCGAAATTTTAACATCAAAATCTCAAGTCCAGTAAATGTATGAATGACAAGATAATGCTTAATCCCCCAGGATACTGCTTCTTCAGTATCACTGAGAAAAATATTGTCAACTAAACTACGGACAGGCTCAAATCATTTCTGAACTGGAAAGATCCCATAACTGTGATAAAATTATCAAATCTTTCAACTAGAATATCAAGTAAAAAGAAATGAGCGAAAGATATTTGATGGTACCTTGGTTGAATCTGTGTGCAAGCCAACCATCAACCCCATATAGAACAAAGCTGTAATGAAAATAATGCTCATTTACGCCACAACTATATAAATAAATAAATTTCAAGCTCGAAACAGTATCAACACATACCTTACGAAATAAAGAAGTATAAAAGTTTTTTGTCATTTGAGCATAAACCAAATGTGATGCAATTCATAATAACTCTTACGCGATCCAATTCATAATAACTTTTACATATCCTGCATAAAAACCAGCATTTCAAGACTCGATGCTTTTCTTCACGCAATCATGAAGTTGCTGAAATAATCATCATAAGAGTTATAAAATTTAAATGATTCAGCTTATCACTTTTTACAGGTAACATCTTTAAGCCCATTGACGTTTTGCAACTACGATAAGGTTGTCGGGCCCTTACCATTTCTAAAATTCACAAACTAATTCACTCAACCACCAGTTAAAACAACTTAAAATCATTAATTTATCATTATAATTTTTGGAAATTAAGTCTATTTAAACAAAATATTAAGAGTAAACATTGAATATGGATATGAACCTATTAACATAGAAGAGTGCAGAAAGTTGAGCTTTCTAATGAATTCACTTGTAGGTTTTATGGTCTCAATGCAATTCTATCAAGATCTTTCTTAAATGAAAGAGCCATGTTGTCCTTACATTTATATTTTGTATTTATCAAATTCGTTTTTTATATCAGCCCTATCATAGTAGCATCATAACCTCCCAACAATAATTTCTATAAAAATAATCATAGATTCCAAGGCATTATAGTGATGGCCATCAAGGCATTCCAGTTCCATAATGTAGCATACGAATACATGATATAAGAGAAAAGCAATGCCAATCACCCACAAAGTATTATATTCACAAGAAAGATAAAGCTTTGCAGTGACAGTGACGTGCAACAAAAATTCAGAATACAAAAAAACATACCATAGGAAACATACAGACAAGTTTAGCAAGGGCATTTACATAATCTCCACAAAGGCCACCTCATTTCCAAATATCTAAATTTCCCCAATTCAATTTATTTTAAGAAATAAAGTTGTCAAACCACTCTAACCATGCCCATTACGAATGTGAATTAAAAGTCATTATCGGAGTAAAAACAACTTACATCAATTCTCACCTTTTAGCTCAGAATTGTTCAATGAAAGAAAGACATTAAATGTCTTCAGAAGTAAATATATCTTGAGAAATCGTAAGTTGCAATGAGAAGAAGTAAAATATACCTGAGAAATCTTAAGTTGGAACAAGAAAGTTTGTCAAACTCTATGCTTTAAAGTAACCAAAGTTTGTCAAACTTCTTCTTCTTCTCCCCCTCCTCCTCCTCCTTTTTTGTCCAAGCATGGGACGGGCAATGCACGAGCATTTGCCCATTACGAATGTAAATTAAAAATCAAAGGAAAATCAACTTATTAGATCAATTCTCACTCATTCTAGTCCAAAATTGTTTAATCAAAGGAAAGACATAAAATGTATATAGAAGTATAATATATCCTGAAAAATGCAAAGTCACAACTAGGAAGTTTATCACACTCTTTAAAGTAGTCACAGCAGGGTTATGCCTTTTACTGAAGATCTACTTCTACAACCAAGATGGGGTTTCTACAGAGGAAAGCCCTAAATATTTAAGTAATACAAACATTAGCAAGCTTGCCAACGATATTCGGAATATAAAGATACACAGAAGGCATTTTTCTCAGCAACTTCGTTGAGTAAGCAGGTTCGAACGTTTCAAAAACTGCCAATAACTTCAAACGATCAGCCACCACTCTTTAATCTCCTGCGAGATTTCACCCCAAAAAAACGACTCAAAATGTAACAAACGGAGAAGCTAAACTACCACACAAGCATCTCGAGCATTGACAATACAATAAAATACTAAACTTCGATTGCGCACAACCTATATGCATGGAATATGATAAAGATGCATTGCTTAAGCCCTTCACTACACATGATTCCTTCGAGACAGAGATGCAAGAAAATGACTTCCCGCCTATCCCTTTCCAGCCGCCGCCTCCCCGGTGGTGGTGGTGGTCACCGGAGATCGGTGGTCGGGTGGGGATGATGGGTTAATGAGCTGCGTTGGGGACTTGGGAGGGAAGTGCGAGGGAAAACAAAATAATCGGGAAGATATCATAAATAGCCATCGTTTTAAAATTTTCTTTAAAAAATAGCCAAATTCGCAAAACTATATTAGAAATAATTATTTTTAAAATTTTTATATCGACTAAATTCTATTATTTTTAAATAATAACAAAAATACCATAAATTTTATTTTTACTAATACTAATATATTATTAGGGCGAGTGATTGCTGCCTCAAGGTTCACTCTTTATTTCAGGTTGGAAGAGTGGATTCAATGGGACCAACGACGCCTTGTTTGTGCAAAAAAATCATACAAGTTAAAAAAAATATTGCGAACGAGGAATAAATATGAAAGGTTTTACTCAAAGCTCTAAATCAGTATACCGTGAGATTAGCACTGACAATTCATTATTTCTTCTTTAATTTTACATTTATACAAGATAGTGAATTTTGCCGCCTTTAGTTGAATTGCCTTTAAAATTTTTGACTCTCATGCTCTGGTTTGTCTCATTCTTGTCGTCATATCATTAAAATAACCCCATCATTCTATCCAGAGCATCCAAAAGCAGTTGGGTAACAAATTTCTCCTTGATCCAAGGGTTAGAAGGCCTTCAAATTATTTTCGAAATGCTAATGGACTGAACTGGGCCACTTTGGGTTGGTTCAAACCAAGAAAATACTGAACTAGACCGGGTGGTGTGTGTAGGGTTCTGGAAATTTTTGGGTGCACTTAACTACAGGTGGCACATGCTGCCCCAATTCAAATCTGGGTCATGGGTCCGGGTCTTTGGTGATCCGTTCATTGAGTAGCAGCTTAGGTCACGGATATGTATAGGACTTGCAGACGTAGACAACAACAAACAGGCATGACAGACCCGGCTACGATGGCAATACAAAGGTAGCTTTGGTGGCTCCAGTGACGGCACATA
>JAURVB010014039.1:0-50387 GCA_033002965.1 Piper betle | reverse complement strand
TATATATAAAAGTAAAAAAAAATGACTGGCATACTCTCATATATCTGATAACTCATTCTGTTCTGCTGTATTCATGACGTTATCATCATATATTTGGGTACGCATGACCCTCATAGCTCATACACGAGACCGGCGTCGGCTCGGTACACGTGTCCTGAAACTGACTCAACTCGAAAAATAACGGTCGACCCGACCGGTTCTGAATATAAAACCCTAACTCGAATCGTGGGTTTTACACCTATGCTACATGCAAATGAAATACCCAAAAATCCCAAATGGCTGCTAAATGCTGCAATAGCATAGTTCTAGGCTTGAAATCTTGGCTAACTCATAAAAATCATATGTAAACTTTGATATACATTGATATCTGATGTTCTACTATATCATTACTGAAACTATCATATGCATGTTGAGCATACTCAGCCTCTAAACATGCTCATATGGCCATTTGTGCCTCATGTTCATATTCATAAAATAGGTCTAGCTCGAGCTGGCTCAAATCGACTTGAGACTGGCCCGAACTTGGTAACATACAAGAGCGTAAAACCCTAACCCAAAACGAGGTTTTACACACAACATTCCTACGTTCTATTTCCCTATAATTCATGATGGATTATTGTTGATAAATAGATGTATAGTGATTTCATGGAGTTTTACTTATATATAATCGAATTAACTTGCTAGTTAATCCATGTAGCATGTTATATAAAGATATCTTATCAGATTGTGATTTAATGGTAAAATTGTTTATAAGAGTTAATTGCATGAATATTGATTATAGATAGTTGTTTTATGACATAATGAACTTGTTAGAATAGTCAGGAATTAATTGCATGATAATTAAGTATGAATACAAATAATTACAAACTTAAATACTTGTGTGGCAATGCCGCAGACCTGCGTATCATTGTTGTGTCCAAATAATGCTAGGGTCACGATGCTTAAAGTTGGGAGTTCGAGCAGTATGACATTGGTATTTTGTCTATGTTGGGCATGACCAATGCCACTAAATGAAGTTTGGAATTGGGAGAACTTAAAGTTTTTATCACATTTTGGCTACTGCATGTTCGGTTGTTGTTTAGATTGAGAGTTTGGTTACCAAAACTATGGATAGAACTTGATTGTTTTTTTAAAAAAAGTGAGTTTGGTTGATGATTGGTTTGTCGTTTTGTTGCCAAACGTATTGTTTTTAAAAATGTTTTAAACAAGAACCCACCAACTTATGCTATCCCCAATTTAGACACTCATCATCATCTTTTAACGCTCCCTACCATTGCCTTTCCACCATCCACTGTGTTCCCTATGTACTTTTCTTGGTAAACTTAAAAAGGGAGGAGTTTGAGGAGGTGAATTTATTTTTGGTCAATGTAGATTTGGAGAAAGAATACTTAAAGGCTTTTGATGTATTGTCAACATCAAAAAACGGGAAATTGTAAGGTCAACCCTTTTGATGAAATAGTTTTAAGTATGATAGTAGTAAAAAAGGGGAGATTGTTAGACATGGGAGGGAGTTCTCTTCATCAAAAGGTGTGGAGATGAGCCAACATTACAAGCTCTCTAATCACAATCATTGGAGTCTACACATCATCAGCGAAATCAAGTTTATGAAGACTTCAAACGAAGTCGGAGTTCAGTGAGGCATTTGATCACGTGTTAGGCAACTGAAGTGTATTTGGCAAGATTTGGAAAACCGACCGAGGAGTTTGAATGTTTAAAGAGGATCAGTGAAGCTCGGGAAGAAGGTTTAGTCAAACAACTATTCTTGGATTTGATAGCCAAAGCAGATCAAGCCGACATCCTAGGGTTAAATTAATCATTTGGTTGACGATCTATCGATTGTTCGGGAGATGAATGATCTAGGCAAGTTGAGAAAGCTAGCCGATAGAAAAATGAAAAAGGGAATCAAGTTCAAATGGCTTTATTTAATGGATAGGCATGGAAAGCTTATAAATAGAGTTTTGGGGAGTGGGTTGGGACAAACCTTAGGCTGTTGATTGAATCCTTGCATCTCTTGGTGTGAATTAGGAAGCTCAAGCTTGTACGAGGATTGGTGCAATCTTTAGCTTGTAATCCTTGATGTTTCATGTGCTAACTAAGGAGAGATCATTTTATGCGAAGGATTGTTCAAGGTGTTGAGCTTATTTGTAAACTGTCAAGGTATTAAGAGTGTATGTGAGAGAGCCTAGGCCTTTCATGAAGAGGTGCTAGGAAGAGGAGAATTATTTAGCTCAAGGTGTGAGCTTGTGAAGAGAGTGTAGCTTCAATGTAGCTGCTCCAAGCATGTTAGAGCTGGTTATATGATTCCTTGGCACTTGGGATGTAACGACCCAGCCCAAAGTGCAACGTAATGGGCTAAGTCATTTCTTTAAAATGGGTACCCCAGAAGTTAAAGATTTATAGTCCATTCTCACTTATAAACAAGATCTTCTCCCAGTAGGTATTAGATGTGGGACTATGTTGAGGGATCTCACAATCCACCCACCTTAGGAAATTTCGTCCCCAAAATGCCTATTATTGGCCTGTTGCTAGCCCCAGCCCATGTCCTTTTTGGCCAGTGACCGGCAGCCTAGCCAACGTTTCTAGTCTTGGCCCGTTGCTAACCCCAGCCCACAACCTTTTTGGCCCGTGACCGGCAGCCTAGCCAACGTCGCTAGTCCATCCCACCATCTAACACAGAACCAGGTCGGCTCTGATACCATTTGTAATGACCCAGCCCAAAGTGCAACGTAATGGGCTAAGTCATTTCTTTAAAATGGGTACCCCGAAAGTTAAAGATCTATAGTCCATTCCCACTTATAAACAGGATCTTCTCCCAGTAGGTATTAGATGTGGGACTAAGTTGAGGGATCTCACAATCCACCCACCTTAGGAAATTTCGTCCCCGAAATGCCTATTATTGGCCCGTTGCTAGCCCCAACCCACGTCCTTTCTGGCCCGTGACCGGCAGCCTAGCCAACGTTTCTAGTCTTGGCCCGTTGCTAGCCCCAGCCCACGACCTTTTTTGGCCCGTGACCGGCATCCTAGCCAACGTTTCTAGTCTTGGCCAGTTTCTAACCCCAGCCCACGACCTTTTTTGGCCCGTGACCGGCAGCCTAGCCAACGTCCTTAGTCCATCCCACCATCTAACACGGAACCAGGTCTGCTCTGATACCATTTGTAACGACCTAGCCCAAAGTGCAACATAATGGGCTAAGTCATCTCTTTAAAATGCGTACCCCGAAAAGTTAAAGATCTATAGTCCATTCTCACTTATAAACAAGATCTTCTCCCAGTAGGTATTAAATGTGGGACTAAGTTGAGGGATCTCACATGGGAAGTTCATGAGAGGAAGGTTTTTAGTTCACGAAAGGCCTTGGCACTTAGCATTGGAGAAGGAAGGCTTGTTGGAGACTCCAATGGTGTTGGAGTGCAAGCTTCCTTAGCGCGTGTGGAGTGTTTGAAGGAGGGTTTGTGAGTGAAAGATTCTTTGGCTCTTGGTTTTGTAAAAGTGATGTTGTAACTTGTAGTTATACAATTTGGTTACCATAGTGAAGCTGCTAAGACGTAACCAATTAAAGGACTTAAATGGGCTAGAAGAGAGGACATACCAAGTTGGGAACCTATTCAAAACTTATTGTTGCCCTCTCTCTCTCTCTCGTCTCTCCTCTTTATTTTGTCTTTAAACTTAGTTATTTATACATTTGTTTGCATACTCACTTAACTTCCTTGAGCTTGACTTTGTCACGATTGGGAGTTAAGTATCCACAAATTCTATGCTATCTCACTATTTGTATAGCTTGAGTCACTCACCAACACGTAGCTATGTGGAATAGAACTTGTTGGCCTCATACACTACTAAATGAATTGGGTTCATCTAATTTTTATAACCTTTCACAACTATTGATTGCCTACTTACTCATCTACTTGATCATCACTTGTGCTTAACTTGTTTATCTACATGTGACTATCCTTTCCTTGTGCATAATTATTTAAATCATTTTTGCTTTCTTAGTCCATACTTGCAATCACTAAAGACCCTAAGGATTGTGGGGATCTAAGTTTCTTTTAGATAAGTGATTATAATTAGCTCTCACTCGCATTAGTGTGTCTTCTTGATCCATATTTATTTAGAAAATGCATTGATAAACTTATTAGGATGTGTATTCCAGAGGAAGAGTTGCAAGACATCTTTTTTCATTGCCATTTGTCAAATTATGGTGGACATTTTGGAAGACAAAGGACTGTAATGAAGGTGTTATAATGTGGATTCTATTAGCTAACACTATTCAATGATACTCATTTGTTTGTCATGCATTGTGATAGATGTCAAAGAGTAGATAATATTTTTAGGCGGCAGGAGATGCCTTTGCATGAAATTCTAGAAGTGGAGCTTTTTGATTGTGGGGTATAGATTTGACAGGACCATTTGTACCTTCAATTCATTATCAATACATATTAGTAGTTGTGGGTTATGTGCCAAAGTAGATAGAAGCAGCAACAATCCCAACCAATAATACCCCCTGAGCTATCATCAGATGAAGGATCCCATTTTTACAACCAAGTATTTGACACTCTTCTTTCCAAATATGGGGAAAAGTGCAAGGTTGCCACTATATACCATCCCTAAATAAGTGGTCAAGCTAAAATTTCTAACCAATAAATTAAGAGAAGTTTGGAAAAATTGTGAGTCCATCAAGGACGAATTGGTTACTAAAGTTATATAATGCATCATGGGCTTACAAAACAGTTTTGAAGTAAATAATTGATATGTCTCCATATTGCTTTGTTTTCGTTAAGGTATGTCACTCACTACTTGAGCTAGAACAAAAAGCTTATTGAGCCATTAAGATGTTGAATTGCGATCCAAAAGTATGTGGAGAAAAAAGATTATTATAATTGAATGAAATGGATGAGTTCAGACCGCATGGGTATGCAAATGCCATAATATACAAGGAATGGACCAAGCTTTAGCATGACAAGAACATTTTGACATGACATTTTGAGCTAGGTGTTTGAATAATTTCAATGACGTGTAAGTATATATGGTCGAAACAAGTAATATAATAATAAATTTCCAAGTATCGTGCCACAAAGAGATAAATTTACTCACATGAATACTAGAAAAATAGAACTAAGAGCAAAACAACAACAAAAAGAGATTTTTAGTTTAAGATAAATTTTGTTCTAGAGTTAAATTTCCCTTAACATGAAATTAATCTTCATTCTATTCCCTCGGATTGTTGATATAGGATAATTATATGACATGGTGGCTTCCGTTCCTTCGTGCTTATATTATTTTGCCTCAATTTTTACCTCCAGGTGATAATTGATTAATTAACAAAATAATGCATTTCGATTTGTTTTACAATTGCATACGATGTTGTGTATCTCCCGACCACAATGACAAACAAGTCAAAAGACTTGTCGTATGATGAATTATTAATTACTAATATAATTAATTTCTCCCAAAATATAATTAAACCTCAATCTACTCTCAACATTAAAAACATGATAATTCAAACAATCCGATTAAATAAAAAAAGAGGTTGAATTGAATTCAATTAAACTATGTTAAGTTCCATTCTTCTGTAGAACAAAATAAAGAGCTACTCTGTAATAAAAGTAAAGAACAAGATGAAAAAGAAATGAACTTATATTATAAAAAGTACTCAAAATTATAACAACTAGAACTATTTAATTTACTAAACTCCTAAGCCAAGAGTTGAGATATTTTAAACAATAAATGACCATCCCTCTATATAGAAGATGAGATGACCATTATATACATGAATTTAAAAAGGGTGTTCATGACTCGATGTAGTGTAATTAATTATAGTATCTAATCAAGTTTGCAACTCCTTGACTTGTACAACTAAGCTTCAAGTAAGGCACCCCAAAACCATCAACATCTTTCCATTTTCAGCTTTGTAAACTTCTTGTAGTAACCATTGGGTGGGGCCAAATACCATAACCTTTTAATTCCTAAGCTTAATTTAGTTTATTTTTTTACATTAAAACTCTAAAATTAAGCATATCTCATAAAATATTAATTAACTATAATATAACGAGAAATATCACCTATTTAAATATAATTATACCTAGGATTTATAAAATCATAATAAAAATATAGGTAAATACTATATACTTTAAATACTTAACACTAGTCATCAAGTTTAGACTAAGACTTACCACAAAACCCAAGTCTAGATTAGGGGTGGGCGCAGACGTTTAAATTGGTCCGTCAATCCAAAGCCCCAAGCATGTAAACCAAGCCAATAAAGACAACACGTAGAAAAAATCCGGACAATGTAAGAAACGAGTCTGTAGGAGAAAGACTTTCTCAAAGGTTTGGGGGTGAATCGCTTTACCCTAACTTTTGCCCTCTTTCTCTCCCGATTATCTTCCTTTCAATAAATCGTGTTCTTTTTTATCAACATCTTAGATCTACTCCAGGTATGCAATTTATTTTTTATTTTACCTTTTACTGTATGCACCTGAAGTTGATAAGAGCCAGAATGAACTGGATGCTTCATAGTAGCTTCGGTACGTTAGCTCTGTTAATGTTAGGATTCGTAAAGCAAAATAATGTTTCCAACTAGTGTAAATGAGTACATATGTACTATGCATTTGCTGACTTCTTTTATGTGTGTTTATCGATTGCAATAAATTTTTATTTCTTGTCAAAGCTCATGTCTTTTCTGTAATAATAGAACTCTTATCTATTTTGATTTTAGTAAACTGTAATTATTTGCACTGCTACTTACTAATGACTATTGGAATTGGATGGTGCGAAAGAAGTTGAAACAGACACAGATGATGAGAAACGGAAGAGAGAAGTACAAAAAGTAAAGTTGCCTCAAGTTCAGTCCAAGAAAATTAGTGGAAGATGCCAACTAAGCAAGCTATAACAAAATCTGCACAACAGATAAGCAAAGTAGCAGCATTGCTAACTGTTGAGCAAGAGGAAGAGAATTTAGAGGAATTCGCAATACCGCCAATACCAAAATAAGGAGAAGCACATCAGTCTGCAATCACTGCCTTCTTCATGAAGACGCCAGTAGAGCTGAAAGGAAAAGCTGAAATACAGGTTGAAGCAGCTAACAGAAAAAGGTCAGAAAAATCTGAAGTTGGGGAAGAGAAGGAAGAAACTAAGTAAAAGAGCAAGGTGAGAAGAGCTCAGCTAACGAAGTTGAAGAAGTTCCAAGGGCAGAGCATATCCCTCTTTTAGCAAAAGGGCAGCTTTTCAAATCAAGGATGAGAAGAAGATGGATCCTAGGAAGTCGACTAAACATTGAGGCAAAACTGCCCAGGCCAAGGCCACTCTTGATCAACCATCCAAGGGTTCATAAACCAGCATTCCACAACCTGAAAGTGAAACAAGAATGGAGGATGAGCAGGACAAGACAAAAGAAAAAGAAGCATGTAGCAAGGAAGCTGACAAGCCAAGTACAAAGATCATTGAAAAAGGAAAAGGATCTCAGCAAAAAAAGGGAACAAAAAGAAAGATTGATGTGCCAACAATTGAAGAAGTTAACAATTCATAAGAGCAATTGATGGAACCATCCATTGAGCAACAAATACCACAAGAGTACTGAGCCACCTTCCCACAAATCAGGAAGTGACATTGTAATACTTTAAATCCGGTTCACGCTTGTAAACTGAACCGTCATGTTACAGGTCTCGGTTAGGTCGGCTAACCCGAACCCAACTCGTGCAGATCTAATTTTGGCATTTTAAAATAAAGATATAATTCGTCATGCATGGATGAGTGCACAGAATCCTAATGTAACGAGTCGTATCTTCATCTCAAGACGCCGAGATTAGATCCGCACGAGTTAAGTTCGGGTTAGCCGACCTAACCGGGGCTTGTAACATGCCAGTTCGGTTCAAGAGCATGAATCAGATTTGGGGTGTTACAAAATTAGTATCAAAGCCACTCTCAGTCGATTAAGATGAAAGACACATTTATAGGTGATGTGTATGCAAAGCCTGTTCCAAGTCCAGTTGACAGGTATGCTTCTGTCTATTTTCTTTACATGAAGATTTTTCTTTATAAGTTGTTTGTATAACAGTGTATTCAGGACTTGATTAGAAATATGTGGCATTGACCTTAGTTGAGTTGACATGCCTTTTTTGTGGATTTTTATCATGATATCAATGCAGTGTAATAGTAAGGGCAGAGGTAAAATTGGTATAAGATCCCATCTTATACCAGATCCGAGATATCAACAGATCTCAGCAGGAATTTGACAGGAATGTCGTGATGGGCTTAAAGACCCACTAGTTTTGTCCATCTCATAAGAGATTTGTATGAGTCATGGTGTCCACATATTCGGTAAGCGGAGATTGAATTGGATGTTTACCAGGTGTCCGTCTTTTGCATATCACCCTATTAGTCCTGCTTCCATGGGACATGGTGTACATAGTGGGAAGGAGCTTTAAGTATGAAGATACTGGCAAGTTAGTCGGTACATGAGATGGACTACCGAGTGCCTTAGATAAATCCCTAAAGATGGAGGTTGTGAGTATGCTAATGAAGCCATTAAACTAAATGAAGCATAGATGAAAGTTGTGCAGATGATTTGAAGTGGACCACTTCTAGAAGATAGTGATGAATTAGGATGAGCAGTGAGGTAGATCGATCGTCTAATGAGCACTTCACCACCTCCTCCTCTTCCACTAGTTTATGACCTACGGGCAGCAGTTTTGGCTTCTTTTTGCCAGATAGAGGTCTTGATATAACAAGAAAAAGATCAGATTCAATATTACCTACAAGATTAGATAATTGACCGAATTCTAGTAGAGATAAGGCACCAGATCAGTGATTGTCGTTTGAAGGCCAGTCAACACTAATAGAAGTAGCCACTTCAGATTTCAGGAGATTACAGTAGGTTCATCCTAGGTTTACCGTCATATGTATCAGCACCGTGATTTAAACCCCTCCCAATCAGACACGCAAAACTAGACAACCTGAGCAGAGTTGTTAACAGCCAAGATATGTCAAAGATAGTAGTGGATTTATGATGTATACGACTTGGATCAGATTTTTTAGCATCTAGATAGCATTGTTGCCGACATAGTCGCACAACCACCGATCGAGTGCACAACCGCCGACCGAGTGCATAACCACCGATCAAGTTCACAATCACCGACCAAGTGCACAACCGCTGACTGAGTGCACAACCACCGATCGAGTTCACAACCGCCGACTAAGTGCACAACCACCGATCGAGTTTACAACCACCGACCGAGTGTACAACTGCTGACCGAGTTGCACAACTGCTAACCGAGTTGCACAACTGCCGACCAAGTGCACAACCACCGTCCAAAGTGCACAACTGTCGTCCGAGGTGCACAACCGCCGCCCGAGGTGAACAATCGCCATCAAAGGTGCACAATCATTGTCTGTGTATTGCTCATCTGTCGACCGAGTAGATCAGCTAGATCTTAATAGGGTCAGAATTTGAAGAACAAGATATAGCTACAATGGCATCAGCAGAACATAGAATAGTTAGGAAAACAGAGGTTATTCTAATAAGATGACATAGGATCTAACTTCACTAGCTCTCTTGCAGTTATTGTCTTGACCTGACACCCTTCGGTCAGATTAATATTGTAAGATAACCCCCCATTGGACACTGTTAGTGATAGTCTCATAGGGATGTGCTTGGACAGAGTCAGGGAACATGACAGTAGGACCTCCAGATAGGACAGTCACAATGATCAAATTGTGCACATTGCATGATAGTACATCCATGGGCCACAACCAATATATATAGATCAGATGGTTAGTAGATGATCACGCATACCGTTGAACCCATTTAGAGTTGGGCCAGCCAGCGAGAGGAGTTCGACTAGTATTAGGGTATTGGGCATAGATAGAGGGTTAATGAGGTAGTGTCTTTCAGAAGGATAGTGA
Source organism: Piper betle (assembly GCA_033002965.1). Taxonomy (NCBI): domain Eukaryota; kingdom Viridiplantae; phylum Streptophyta; class Magnoliopsida; order Piperales; family Piperaceae; genus Piper; species Piper betle. Next base: position 40,489 of record JAURVB010014039.1, on the reverse strand, counting down.
TTCTCTTGTGTTTCGCCAGCACAACTAGGTTCTCACCTTGAATTATAAGGTTGAGCCTTACCCTGAGTATAGAGGTACCTCCATGGTTCTAGTAAGGGTTTACAGTGCAGGTAGATGTTGCAGACCGATCTTTCCACGAGGATTTCACCCCAGCTTGAGAGCGATGCAGATAGGCACTTTAGATAGAACAGATCATCCTGACCAAACAAAGTGATACCGGTGTATGCTCATCTTGATTGATAGGTTTGCTTGAGAGTCTACCACAGCGGTAGTAGTCATGTGAGTTAAGATTAGTGTTATAAAACGGTATGGGATGGCAGGTCACACACTACTGAAGAGCAGACGAGACACGTGCCAAACCTCACTATGAGTCCTCGTAGACGTGAGGAAAGACTATGGTTTTTTAGACACGTGTCAAACCCGCCCGTTTAGAAGTGCGTGACTAGTACAGTATCGAGAAACACGTGCCTATTATTAGCCGATTGAACTAGAGCTACTTAGGAGCCGTTTCTAAAATTCGTGATTGATTGATTGTTCCACAAACTGATCACCTGTGATATAGTGAATCGTGGTGATCTTAAAGACAAGTCCTTGGACCTACTGATATTTTAACCACCTAGTATGCTACATAGGGATTTTATCTCCCCTGCCATTTGCATGATACCTTGACCTTACTACAGATTAGAGTGACATACCTATGTAGCAGGTGTTTCTTTACTTAGTGGAGTTCCCCTGTTTACCTGGCGTCAAATACCACATGTGAGGATGAGATGTCACCTATCAAGAGTTCTTGAGCAGTGTGACTAAATTTCACGAGATTTAGTCCCCTTCTTATAACCCATGGACGTCAGACAGAGTACAACTTCCACTTGAGGATTTCCATTCACCCCTCTGTATGTATCAGTTGATAATTGAGATGGGTATATATTGACCTAATTATATGCCACAGACCAGATGTAGGCTCTATAGACCATGCAGACTATGTTATCATACTCCTTGAGACATGTTGTGCATGTACAAGTATTCTCGCCACCATTTCGTCACATAAGTGCAGTTAATTGTTGTATAGATAGTCACCTGAGATATACTATGCAGTAAAGTCATAGCAGCTATCCTTGTTCTCTTATAGAACAGAGTGAGATACTGGACTCATAACCGAGTCAACTATGACACAGTGAGGGGTCCAGTTCCTTACACAGGGACATTTGAGAGTTGGATCTAAACTGGCGACAATGAGCCGTGCAGCTCATTAGCCTATACACTTGTACCAAATAGGAGACTCATAACACAATAGGATGGTTGTAGGACTTATGATAGAGTTTCCTGAGAGTATATGTAGTTGACTTTTCACATAGATGAGGTTCAGAGAGATATGGGTAGATACTAAAAGGTAGGCCTTGCCCTCGAGTAGTCTTCCCATATATAGCTCAGATTAGAACCTTGCAATACTCTAGAGTATCTGCTTAACAAATCCAGTAGGCCCTTAGGGGTGATTTAGGTTTTCCCACCGAGTTAACAATAGGGATCATAACAGAAGAGAATGATGGTAAGGTCAGAATAGGCACAGATAACAGTAGGGATCAAAATAGAAGAGAATGACTATAGTAATGTCAGAACAGGCATAGTAAGTATAGAATCGTGAAAGTTTGATATTATTAGCATCACTAGCAGGATTTGCCATGTCGGAACCACTACAATCAGTGAGGATGTCTATGACTCTTGAAGCAGTAGAGGATACAACTAATGTGTATCCTAGCTTCCAGTTCCTAGTTCAGCAGAACCTCCTTGAGTTAAAATTTCGAGAACGAAATTTTTATAAGGGAAGATTGTAAAACCCGTGATTCGAGTCAGGGTTTTATATTCAGAACTAGTCGATTCAACCGTTATTTCCGAGTTGAGTATGTTTAAGAACACATGTATTGAGCCGACGCCAGTCGCGTGTATGAGCCATGGGAGTTATGCGCACTCAAGTATATGATGATAATGTGATGAACACAGTAGAAAAGAATGAGTTATCAGAATATATGAGAATATGCCAGTTCATTTTATTTTTATATATAATAGATCGTAGAATTAATGCTAGGCCATTTACCGTGTTAGGATGCATTATGGGGCAGTTTGGGTAGGTTGTTAGTAATCAAGCATGTCATTATGATGTTTTGGTGTTGTTTTATTTTATGAGATTTTTCCTGATTTTATGGATTTTTTTAAGGATTTTTTGCGTCTTAGTTATTATTCTTGATTTGAGCCGGAGACGAGTCAAGTCTTATTTACAAGTTTCCCACCAAGCACCCCCGACTTTTTCTTCTTCCTCACCCAAACCCTTGCCTGACACTGCCCCCATGCGCGTCGCCGCCACTGCCGTGGATGCCACCCAGCCGTAGATCGGTGCCGCCTAGCTCTACCACGGCGTCGTCGTGCCACGTCGATTAGGCCCGGCCACCATCTGGCCACCGCGACGTGCGGAAGCCTCTCTTCCGTCGCCGATCATGCCACCGGCGACCGTCACCACTACGATCGAGTGGTAGCCTCGACACACTCGGCCCTCCAATGATCTTTCCTGGTCGGAGCGAAGGCCATTGCCACCTAGGCCGAGGTCGGGTCTAACCACCCATTGCTACTAGCTCTATTTTTGCCATATTTTGGTTAGTCGCCGCCTCTGCCGAACACGTCGACATCGAGGACGCATCGGGCTCGTCGAGCCAGTTGTAATGGTACCTAATCTAGCCAGTAGACACCACCGGTGACTACTGTTGAAAAACCATCGAAACCCATCAAAAAACCAGATTTCTAGGAATTTGGTATATCCTTCGCCGAGTTCATCCAGTCGAACCTGATCGACTTCAGACGCCGCCAAGCGTCGAATTCGAGCTCTGAGACGCACAATGAAACCCTAATCGTCACGGATTGTAGACCACGTGAGGTATAATTACCTCCAATTTGATCATTTAAAATTGATGATTATTAACATAGCATGCTAGGATTGTTTAGTTGATGTGATTAATGCCTTATTGCGGATGAAGTAAAGATTGTCTAATTTGAGTAATTGTGAATAAATAGTAAGTGATCTAATGAGTTAGATCGAGTCGGAGCATGATAAGTGACTACAATGTAACTTAGAAAAACACAATAAAATTGGTATTAATAAGATGAGTTAGGATTATTCACTTTTATGATTATTTGATTGTTTATTGTGATGGATGATGATTGTATTGTGTGTTAGCGGGCGTTAGTATTTAGTTTTGATGTGTAAATACGGAGTAGGAGCTCACTGCCTAGGTGCGATGACACACTTGGAGCTTCTACCAGGTCCATTTAGGACTCGCCTTTGTTTTACGCTCTCTTCGTATTGTATGTTTATTTTATTATTTGCAGGACGGATTAAGTGGTGTTTTATCGAATCCTACTTAACTCAGGCCATTTTGCTGAACAGTTTTCGGATTAATAAACCCTCGTCCCTTGAGGATGATTTTGTAAATAAGATCCACCATAAGTTGCCTTTGGGCCTATTATATGAATCCGTTCCTATGCCTATATATATAATTTTATCGAGTTTTCAGTAAGATGAGAGATTGAGAAACCGACTGCACGAACCATGAACGGATGTCGTAACAGTCAAACCGGGCTCTAGATTAGTGAGCGGACTGTTCTATTTCTGAGGGATCCTAACAACTTCGCATTTGAGTTCTTCACACCTGGAGAACGTGGTAGTTTATGGGTACTAATTAGTACAGCGCATGTCTGGACTTATGGTTTAAAGGGTACTTAAGGCGACTGCCTGAGAGTACTCGGCCTTCGTGTTCAAGGCCAGAAGAAATATGGAGGTAAGGAGAAAGCTTAAAATTCGAGACTAGAAAATGAAGTATGAAAATGCTGAGAGAGGCATCAACAGCAACAGATCAGTCAGTTTGGGATGTTATTGGGTCTGCAGCCCAATGGCTACTCAGTAGGTACTCTTCAGAGTGTTCACGAGTACATGATATTTTCTTTCATATGAGAGTTTTCTTTCATAGCTAATTTGATATTAGTTATTTTTTAGACCAGTAACACTTGTTATTGACGTGTTTTTATACTATATGTAGGTAATAATCACGAGTTGGATATGCCAACTTATATGGAGGAGCACTAATGTCGTTTGCATACATGTTAGTCAATAGAGTAGTTAATATTTTGTTATGATGTTAATATATTGATGTGATGTGATTAAATGCTAAAATATGAGGATATGATGAGATAAAAATACTAAGACATGATGACAAGAAAAGGAAATGTAAATAGATTGTGCAGCAAAAGTGTGGTGGGTTGAAACCCAAGCTTGAGAATGAATTTACAATGGATTAGATTCACTGTAAATGAAGTTGTTTGATGTATTGATATATATTTGCATATGTTTGTATATATTATTTTGACAGGGTAGCCCCTAATTGCACTTTTAGGGGAAATTCTATTTGTTTTATTTCCGAAATTTATTAATTTTTATCATATTTGTTATTGGTGGGAACTTAGTTTGCATGTTATTAATGTAGTATCATGTTAGAATTTTGTACATTTATCCATGCGTGACGAGTTGTATATTCATTTTAGGACATCGAGATTAGATCCGCACGAGTTGGGCTCGGGTTAGCCAACCTAACTGGGGCCTGTAACATGTCAATTCTGTTCACTAGCATGACCCGGATTTTGGGTGTTAGAGGCATCAATAGAGAAGTAAAGTACACCAAGGAAAAAGAGAAAGTCAGAAGCAGAACAACTCTCATTAACAAATGTAAGAGAAACCAGAACAAGGAAAAGGCTAGTGGAGGGAGTACACCCCCAACATCTACTCCCACTCAAGGAAAATCCAAAGAAAGTAAGAAGTTAGAAGAAAAGCTAGAGGAAGTTGTGACGGAGAGTTAGATGACACTAAAAAAGAAGGAACCAAAACATTCACCAAAGCTTCCACCAATAAAGAAACTGCTGGTCAGGAAGTTTCAACCCAAGCCACTGACCACTGATACAAAGTACTACCCGAACATATCAGCGGAAGCCAAAGCATCCTTGTCTAACTTCATTTAGAGAAAACAAGTCATCAAGGAAAGGCCTTGGAATAGGATGAAAAAAGGGATGCTGATATCAAGAACATAATCAAAGGTTTAGGATGGGGTCAACTTGTGCCAAGCCAAGAGAGGCAGTGCTACGCTTGATGAAATAATTTGATACAAATTTGAAAGGCACGGTGAATGGCATAGTTATTGTCAGGGGTGAGTGGATTGACTTCAGCAACCCAGTATTGAATGACTTGCTTGGCAATCCATATCATGATGATGAAGAATATATAAAACTCTTTGAGGAAGGGGTTGATGCTGATCAGTTGAAGTGTTGTGCCAAGAGGACAAAGAACTGATTTGGAAGAATGGGAAAATTAATCAATATTTTAATTTTCGTGTAGCAGCATTGCTACCTAAATGGGTATACCCGTTCAAACTCATCTGGAGCAGGCTTATCCCTACCTCTCGCTCGTCACGTATCACAGTGGACAGCTGTCAAGCTTTCCAATGGACTTTGGTTTACTGCCCTCATCACAGAACTGTGCAAAAATGTCGGAGTCAAAATAAAGAAGGGAGAGGAAAGAGTCAAACCAGGAACGACCATCTCAACCAAAATATTAGATGAGGCCCAAGCATTCCCAAGAAGTAGAGCAACATTGGGCACATCAAGTACAATCCTAAACGAAATTCAGGAAGATGTGAAGATGATCAAAGAAATGAAAGAGCAGCTCCTGACATTTGCCCAACACCAAAACGAATGAAATCAAGCCATGCTTGAAAAGGACAAGAACAAAAATGCTGACACTACTAATTTTCCTATGATGTCCAAGTCTGTCTTTGCAGGTATCCCTCGAAGTTCGACCAAAGCATCTGCTCCATCTCAAGTTCTGAAGCCAGCCAACCAACCAGCAACAAAGAATCTAGTCCCCCAAAAGGAAAGAGGGCCCCAACACAAGCCACAAGCATGAGCTAGGCACAACCGCAACAACCAAGTGAAGAATCAGAAAAGGAATCTAAAGAGGAAGAAATTGCAACCCACTTCGGTGGTTTAGAACCCCCAATAGGTTGCATTACTGCCGGCTCCAACAAAAGCAGTTCAGAGGATGATAAATGATCAATTTCAAAACATCTCCCTCTCTTTTTTTATATTTGTTGTGCATTTGTTTTGGTGGTAAAATCTGTTTAATTAGTATAACTGTGAGGACATAGTTACCTTTTACGTTTGGGTGAGACTCATGTTAAGATAATACTATTGGTTCGTAAAACCGTAAGTAGCTCTTCTTAGAGTGTTTTGCATGATATTTTGTTGTGGTTGACAATTGATGATTGAAGTTTGCGGTTTTATGATTTTATGTTTTTAAGTCGTCACTCTTTTGGTCTAACAATGAATAAATAGATAGTTTAAGATGATCAGTCAGTCAATTCTCTTCTATGCCTTGACATGATGTTGATTTAAAACTTAACTTGACTGCATAGTTCTACTACGAATTTATTTTCTACATTAGTCATTGTATTACTTCTCAAATTCCGAGCTTAACAATGTTTTAAAAAGTTCAAATTTTGTTTGGCACATGAAATAGATGAAAAACTGAATTCTATTTTAGATTTCTTGGGGACGAAGTGAGTAATTTTTGAGTTGTCTCCCTTTAAGCCCTACCCTACTTTGTGATATAAATCCTTACTTTGATGTACAACATAACTACATTAGAATTTTTCTTGCAAGGCCAAGTGCTCACAGCGTAGGAAAAGTAGAGTGGATAATGGCTGAAAGACAAAAGGAAACTTTAGGTGACGTACCGAAGGTGGAATTAAAAAGAGCAGTTTCTAAGCAGAAAGACATTATGTAGCTTGATTATGTATAAAATAAATAAATAAATAAAGGAGGAAATTGAAGAAAAATTGGCCACTACCCTAATGAGCATATTGATTACTTAAGAGCACTTAATAATAGTGATGTCTCTGCTCATTCTTCCTAAATCCTATTTTAGCCTTAACTGGCCTCAACAAAGCTTAATAAATCTTATTGAATTTGATTCTCCAAGAATTCAGATTAGTAAAGAGAACACTTAAAACTAGAATTTATGATATCCGATTCTAAGTGGGCCAATGTCAGAACCTGATTCACTGATCTTCTAAGAATAAGTCAAGTAAAATCTTTTGAAGTTAGTATTTTGTTAGGGACTAGTAAAGATTCATGTTTGGGGGCTTTCCGCTGGCCCCATTTTCATTGACAGCTTAGCTAAGAAATAAGGTTTTCTCGATACATAAATAAAATGTAAATTATTAGAATTTTTGGATCTAAATTTTATCAACCATCTTACTTCTGCAAGGACAAGATTTTATTTACACGCACGTGCGAGTTGGTGAAGGTTGTTATAGTTTGATCCCCATGTGGAAACTACTAAGAAGGTTAAAGCTCACGAAGGAAAGACTTGCACATAAACCTTAAAGGCACTCATATGCACACATGTAAGGAAAGCTAAGGTCATCATGGTCATAACAATGCCAACACATGTGCAACAAGATTACCTGACTTTGTTGATTGATTAGTGTAAAAGTGGTCCCCCATAAGAAACTCTAAAAAACAAGCCTTATACACTTCTTACCCAACTAATCTATTGAAATGTGACATTCAACATGTGCAATAATAAACTTTAGAGGATAATCCTACTAATTCCACTAACTCCAGTGGATAATCAAGAAGATAAAATACCTTGCCACCCAAGAAAGAATTACACCACAATTGTGGGTATGATTGTGTTGAGAGCACTCCAAGTACTTGGCCAGTGAGGAAGCTTCATAGAAGTTGCATGAAGCTATTCGAAAATTGTCAAGAGCCAACCACTTCGGAGTTTTTATAGAAACACCAACTCTTAGCACTTGAAAGAGGAGATTTTGGTAGAGAATTGGAAGTTAGTAGTCTACATGAGCCTTTGAAGGTGTTTTGCCTTCTTTCCAAATTTGGAGCTTCGAGTTCTTCACTTCTCTAAAGTATGAGAAGGAGAGGATCTAAGAGTTACTGAAAAGGAGCCGTGCAACCAAGCTACAAGGAAGAAAGCACACTTGGAAAAAAGTTTCGGGCCAAGGTTTCATAGATAAATATTTACATAAACCCTCTCTTCTTGTTTTGCTTGTGTTGCTTTGCTTGATGAATTTCATAATGTGTCTTAAACATTTCATGGGGTAATTTGTATATTGATCTGGGATGAATAATGGATCTTAGTTAATATGTGATGTAACTTTTTAATCATTTATCACTTTATGATTGATTATGAGTTGATTATTTCATAGTGGTTCTTAATACTTTAAATGTGTAACTAATGCATGATGAAGAGATTTATTCTAGCACTAGACATAAGCAGATTGATGATGTCTTTGAATGATATAGTTTACGTTTCTTTTATTACATATACACTTGAATCGTAAATATCTTGACAGAGGAGTTATTCGTATTTCATAGTTCTTGTTTAGTTTGCACATACATGTGAAATGGAGCAGGGGCGATATGTTGTGATACATATCAACAACTCATTACAATTATGTTCAATTCCTTGGATATCAACTCTAATCACATTATAATTTGATAGAAGTAACAAAGTTGTATTGCTTGTTAATTAAGTGAAATTAAACATCTCAAGTCTTTCATTTGATTGAAAGAACATTCTTAGTTTGATTCATGAAATATATTCAATAGCATACTAATTAATTGTTGTTTTTATTTTTATGTTGTTCCCTCAATTTCTTCTTAGGATAGAACATATTTATTATCACTTATCATTTTGATTTTCTGCTCATTTTTGTTGTTACCTGTTATAATTATGCAAGTAATTAATATACTTAGGACAAATAGTAAGTCAAAAACACCAATTCCTCATGGGAACAATCTTGACTTAAGTACTTTATTACTTGTATGAAGTGTGCACTTGCGCAATGTATTAAATATACGACACAAGGCGGAAGAACACTCTAAGCTTCTCAAGGAAAAGCACTTGTTCAAGAGTATTGACCAACCCTTCAATGCTCCTCATTGGCTAGATCTCAAAAGGACTCCACACTCAAGAGAAAGTCTTGCTTTCAACCATCTACCTCTACATCTCCATCTTTCCATCCTTGTGAAAAAATGGGTTATGATGGACAATGCCAAAATAGAGAAATAAACTTGTCCAAGAGTAAGTGTGTTGAAGAGGTTAAAAGGATATGTTTCACCATGGACGAAGACAAGGCCTTGAAGGCCTCACATGCTACAAGGATGAAGAATATAGGAATAAGGTTGTCTACAAGCAAAAGAATGACTCATACAAAACTAGACATCTTTCTTTCACACTCAGAGGTCATCAAGCAAGGCAAATACATGAAAAAGGCCTTAGTGAAGAGGTCTAAGATGCGAAAGATGATCGAAGGACAACAAGGGTATATCAAAAGCCTCTTGCTTCTTACATATAGGTAAAACTCTTTTAATAACTTTTGGTACTTACAAATTAAAAGGTGATTTTGATCCCTTTACCCCTTAGTGTTTTAAATTGGAACTTCAAAATAATTTTCTAGAGATTTTTCAATAGGTGTAGTTATGATTGTAATAACCTGTCTTTCTAATGAATATAAAACCTAGAAGACAAGGTTGTCACCTAGGAATCCACCTAGGGTGCATGCATAAATATAAATGTAAAATATATCAATCACATAGAAAACAATGAAATATATTAAGAGCCGACCGTTCATTTATACCATAAACAAAACTAATAACAACTCATAATTCATATCAATGATGTCCAATAGAGGAATCATAGATTCATTACATGTCTCAAGTAATTGTAACAAATAAAACCCTATAATTGAATCTCTAGCCATCTCGTCATCCATAAGCTACCACATCTAACCCACCAACAATCAAGAAATTGTTCACTCAGAACCAATATATAATTATGAGTCATCTACTTATATATGTAGTAAACATGACAAGCAAACTACGATTAATGTCAACTCAGTAAAACACGTACAAAAATATCAATTTACTTCATTTTAATCATGTCAAACCTGGTAAATTAACATAACCCTTAATCATTAGCATGAACATGACATGTAACGTTCAACAATTTATCATATTTATGACATGATTAAAAATGCATTGTTAAGCATGCTTAACAAATTTATATTTAAAAAGTCAAACATGGAAAATAAACGTAACACATATACATGGCTAGACCTTTGTAGCCTTCATCTTAACAACCAAGTCCATAATCCAACCTTAGAGATAAATAGGATGTCCACCTATGCACAACCTTCATGGCTTACTATCATGTAATCATTGTCCATCCTTTGTGGTTAAATCCATCATCTATAGTCCAACAACCTATAAGACCTTATTCAACTTTCATATTCATCTTCATTAATTCATTTTAAATCACATATGGTCCAACCTTGGTGGCCTTAGTATAATCAATTTATAGCCCATCCTCTGAAGCTCTAATGCAAAACACAAGAAAAATTCGATAACATAAATATTTAACTTGTTGGCTCGACATTTGTTATCCTGGGTTGATCTTTGGGTTCAACTTTTGAAACCCACTTTTGAGTCTAGCATCTTTGACTCCAAAGAATGTAGTCGGCCCTCGTAATTTCGAAATCATATTTTATACGTCATAAATAATCATAAGCGCCATCAAGATAGTAGCCCTTGTTCCTTTGCCCAGACCTTGCATGAAGGAATGTCTGCGGTACGTCAGCGTAACTGCATCAGTTCACTTGATAATTCATCATCATCATAAACATTATCATCTAAAACCTTTTACATACATACTTAAAATTTAATTGATTAAACTATATAAATAAGTCATAAATACTGAGGATCTTAAAACTTCCCAAAATATGAATAAACTGACCTAGTTATGTTGCTTCCTTAGCTCCTTTGTCTAAGCAACAAAACACCCTAGTGTGAGCAATAACATACATCACTACCCATATAAACATAACTCATACCTATATGATATCTCATGACATGACACAAAATATGATTCTCATATAACATGCAAGCATGTACAAAACATCATAAAAGAATCATAAAGTAATTAAATTGAAATGTAACATCAATAAAACTTTAAATTAAGGTTTCAAACCTCAAATTTTAAAAATACATATCTTAGAGGATACTAAGCCAAAATCCCTAAAATTACATAGGTAGCAACTAGAGATCATCACAATCATAATGCAAAAAGAGTATCTTAAGTCCATGTTCTACAACCAAAGGTATAACCATTTTAAAATAATGCATAGTAAATGTAAATTAGGCTATCAGTGCTACGGCACTGTGTCGAGCTTCTTTTTTATTTTTGCCAGTGAGAAAACCCTAGTACCTAACACTGTGGCACTGCACTGAATACCTATTTTATTTTTCATGTTTCTCATCCAATTCTTATCAATTTTTAGTAAAACAAAGTTTGGGTTTTCAAGTTTTCAGACTAAAAAGTTATGAGTTATAGTAGGTTTTAAGATTAATCTAATTTAGTCTATTTTTTCTCAATTAAAACATAGTGGATATCCATATTTATACATGTTCTTAATCCTATCATGCATATACCTTATGGAAATCAGAGGATTTTCATATAAAATACAATCACAACAATAAAACACACAACTTTACATCAAAATCACACAGTAAAATCATAATATAACATCAAACATAATCATATTTGCATAGAACATCATGGATGAATTAAATGACTTGAAAACTATATGCACTTTATATGATTAGGTTAAGAAATCTTACTTCTTCTTTATAAAGTTCTCCCAAATTTAAATTCCAAGCAAAGAAACACCCACATATCGATCTCCAAAAGGGCTGGAAAGCATAGAAGAGAAGTGAAAGAAGGGCTGGATGTGCAAGGAAGAAAGGAAGAAAACGACGTGTTGGAGAGAAGAGGGGGTGTCCACCTCTATTAGGATCTTAACTAAGGTCTAGGTTTTCCCCCATCTTCCTAACCCCTAGATAAACCTGTAATTTCCACAACTCCCCTTCTAATTCAAGGAAAAGTAAGACGAACTAGCTAAAATTATGTGGTCATACCCGTTTACCTTGTCCGATCATGCCCACTACTTTGGTATAACAAACACAATTAGCTCCACATATGTCATCCCAACTGGTTAACCTATGTGTCTAGCCTCTATTTATTTCTTAATTCATTATCATGGTCGTCTTGGTCAGGATATGGACAAAGTTTACATGTGACTATGCCCTCTTTGATCCTTCTTATTTACTTGACCGATTCCATAATTTTTAATCGTTATTCGCCATCCGATCAAGCCTTCATAAACAATACACCTTATTGATTTATTCTTTCATGAAAATTAGTTGGGTCATTAGGATAACCTCTAGAATTATTTAATTCATACTTGTTTAATCTTGATCATTTAGACTGATTACATTTAGTCAAATTTCCACATTTTATCTTGAGCTATTTCACAGTCTAACTTACTGACATCATATCTCCCTCATCTAAACTCGGAATTGAAAGATTCTTGTTGATTTTGAGAAAGCTTGAAGAGTCTATTTTTTGTCCATAAAATTTTAGAATTTTTGGTCTGAGATATGAATTTTGAATCCAATGGGAACAAATTGTCTAGTCAAGATTTTGGGCCCTTACAGTGATATAAATCAATCATCAAGTATGTTTTTAAATTAGTTTTCTAAAAACACTTGAATTAGAGTGTTTGTTGAAACCTGATCAAGTGCACATTTTTACTTGATTTTTGAGTATACATGTAAATGGGCGATTTTTTCAAAAATATATTTTTGGTTAGAGAATAATCATCCCCACTCTAAACATCAACAAAATGGACTTAGGGTTTGGGAAATTTTGAATTTGTGATTATATTTTGGTTCCCTTTGATCGGATAGTTGTTTGGTTACTAAACTTATTGGGAAGTTAAGATTTCTCTAACCAAAGAGCCCACCTTTCCCAACCTATTGATGGCCCCAACTTAGCTACCTTCCATCACCTATCAACATCATCAACCGGTTTTTCTTCCATCCAATTGGCTTCCATATGCTCTGCTTGGTATTCTAAAAGGAGGGAGAGCGAAGAAATCAACCTTAAAGAATTCTAGGTGGACTTGGAAGAGATAACAAAAGATGACTTTTTATGTATTGTCATCATCTAAAAGGGGGAGATTGTGGAGCCAACCCTTTGGAAAGAATAGTTTTGAGTATGACAATCATCAAAAAGGGAAAGATTGTTAGGATTATGTTTTGATGAATATCATCTTAGATTCATTGAAAATAAGTTATAAAGGATGCATGATCATGGTAGAGTTGGTGAGAGCTAGACATGTGTATGTAACTGTAAAACTCAGATCGAGTTGCTTTTGTGGCCTTTCTGTCATGTATGTATGTATAGTATGGTATGTGTGAGCCATTTCTTTAGTCTCCTCCAGTGCTTGGCGTTGCTCAGATGGACACTAAGCCACTTTGACTCTTTTTTTTGCATTATTTGAGTCGAGTCTAGTTAGGGTTAGGACTATGTTTCTTGCAACTCTGGATTGTTTGTTGTACGTTCAAACCCCCTTTGGTTGATCATAGCCTCAATGGGACATGCGGTGCAATTCTCAAGGTTGTCTCAACTGCTTTAGGGTGGAAAGCTTAATTTCTTGGGTTTTGGGCCATTCCATTCCTCATTAGTTGTGGCGCTCATACCCCATTAGCTGTGACAATGTACTTGTGACATTAGCAGACCAGCCCATGGTAGTTGGTAGCTTCTCCCTTTTCTATAAAGCCCACCTTCCTTTCCCCATTTCTTCCCTCCGTCTCTCTTATCCCTTCCTTCTTCTAGACCTCGCTACCATCTCCAAGCCTAGGGCCCAGGGTTGTAGGTCTTGGGGTGGGATGCCGCAAGAAACCTCCCCTTGGATCGTTTGAAGTGAACCCTCTTCCCTGTTGTGCTCTCGCTGTGGGGGTTTGTGGTGATGCATGTTTGTATGTGGTGCAACTCCATTTTTAGAATTTTTATCATGCATCTATGTATGTTAGGAACATTTAGGAGGCAATTTCATGATTTTATCGTGCCACATTAAATACTTATGTACTTTTAGAGTATTCCTTGTTCCCCTCTTTGCACTGTAATGACCCGCCTGAACCAGACCATGTGTTACTTAAAAATATAGTTAATGTAAATGTAACGTTCCAGAACATGAATTAAAATACAACAAATAAGTCTAGCAGATTATGACTCATAACAATAAATCATGTTCTAATAGCATATGACAATATATAAAATAACTGTCCCACAGTCTCGGACCGTTTCCCATAGCCACATTTATAACACAAGAGAATAATAAGGAAGTCCAATTTTTTTATTATCGATTCACCTACCTAGGTTGGTAAAAGATCCCCCAACCACATTTCTATTCTGTCAGTCCACAGCTGCTCACCTATGGAGGCGATTCCGCATTAGTGATAAAACCACTAAGCCGCATAATTAAATGAAACAAGTCAATATAATCGCTATTGTCATTTCACCTATTTTTTATTATCGTTTCACAAGTCTTTTAGTAATTATCTCCGAGGTGATTCTGAGATTAGTAATTTGTCTCTCAGGTCATTCTGATATTCGTAAAAGTCATTTCCCACCTCATTCTGAGATTAGAAATTGTCTCCTAGTTCATTCTGAGATTAGGTGGTCTCCCAGGTCATTCTGAAATTAGAAAGTGTCTCCCAACTCATTCTGAGATTAGAAATCGTCTCCCAGCTCATTCTGAGATTATTGCCAACAAAGGCTACCAGTTGGGACAATACAACATTTAAAATAATTATAGTAGTTGGGAAAATATAACATTTCATATAATTATACGGACCCACATAGTAATTTTAAAGGTGCGGCCCCATGTTGGACTGAGTCAATTCCTTGACCCTGATTGCGTTCTAGCATATGGTGGTCGAATATGGGCTCAGGCCGACCAGGGTTGCCAACAAGGGAAAATACAACATTTCAAATAATTATACGGACCTAGATATTTCGAACTCGCAGCTGCGACCAATGATCCTAATCTGAACGAGAACATAAAATTATACATAAGTATAATTTTATTTGAGTAGGAATGCATGCAGCTAAATGTCTAATATATATATATATATATATATATAAAATTCAACAATATTAAATATTAAATTCTTCATGTGACATAATTATTTAAATCCTACTGTATATTTTAAATTAATTATCTAAATTATGATTCACACTTAACAAAGGATAAAATAATTATCAACTTATAAACAAATATTTAATTACTATTATTACTATATTTTCCTTCAGTTATAATTTTTAATCGCTATCATTATTCATAGCAATTTAATTAATTAGGTTGTTTGATTAAATTATTTAAAATAATTTGTATTATTTTAATTCATAAATATTATTAATATAATTATTTTAAATAATTTGACTATATAAAGTTTTGAACTTTATTTATTTTCATTATACTATTTAGGTTCGACGCTTGTGATTGTTACCCAACTATAGTTTAATAATCCATTTTCTATATTACTGACTCGTTATTAAAATAATCACTTTATTTACCTAATATTAAATTTAATATGGTAAAGATAAAATATTTATGTTTATTAATTACTTATAATCTTCCGATTTAATTTAATCTCTTGTTGTGCGCCGATTAATTAGCGATCATTTATCATTACCGTATTATTTTATTACTTGTGGCGATTTCGTACAATAATTAATTAGTTTAGTAACTTTACCCATAACCAATTAAAATGATTATTTTTAAAGATTTATTACAAGTTCATATTATTTTTTAACTCGGGTGGGTATCGAGTCAACCTATATTTACAAAACTGCCACCCTTCTTCTTCTTCTTCCTGTCACCATTCTTCTCTTCTCCAAAAACAGGTTCGTCCTTCTCCTTCAACCCTTATCTTGGCACCCAATTGAACCACCATTTAAACATCCCAACAAAGCATCAACAACAAGATAAAATCAGTAAGCGAGGAAGCCTCAAGTGCGTGTTTTACATCAGTTAACCAAGACAACCATGTGTTGCACCATGGCACCCAACTCCTGGCCTGTTCTTCTTCTCCCAGCCTCAAGACCCCTCCTTTCTTGCACCTTGCTCCAATTCAGATGTTCCACGACCTCGGGCTAGCATCAAAACAGGAAAGATTGGCCACCTTTGGACGTTGCATGAAGTATGGTCATTCTCCCCACTTCTGTAGTGGATTATTTCGGCGGCCTGAACTATTGTGATGGAACCCATGATGCTGTTGGTGAAGCACAACTAGTGTCTACCCCTCTGAACGTCCATTACAGCACCTATTGCAGCAGAATGTCGCCACTTTCATCACCCTTGCAACTCCGCCCATTCACCGCTGCAATTCCGCCACCCACCGGAAACCAAGGACATGGCGAGCCCTCCCTTCGACCCAACAGCAAGAGAGGTCGTTGGGGTTGTGAGGGCTGCATTGAAATTGTTCTTACGGTCGCCCATCCTGCCAAAATTTCAGACTACTCGGCCATGGACGGGATTCCGGTTTCAATTTAGTTCTTGTTGTTTATTTTTTATTTCAGACTTTATTTCTCATGTTTATCAAGCTTCGTATCAATTAAAAAGGCATATGAATGCATGAAGATTAAGAATAGGGAGATAAGAAGGATACCCAAGCAAGAAATAAGCCTCGGTAAGGAATAGGAGAACTAGGCGGCTAAGGTGAGGAAGACACCCCTTACAGCAAAAATGACGTCCTCTTTCAATTTTATAAAAATGAAAATGACGGCTAGGGTATGTGAAAACACCCATAGACCCATATTTCATTTAACTGGGTAACCGAGTAAATAATAAAATATAATAATTAACCGGGTAGAATTAACCTGGTAGAAAATATAACACGTTCGGTCCGCGTCCACAAAAAAATTTTTTTTTCATTGTCTTTACATGCACTATCTTGGTAGATCTGTTATAACTCTCTGTTTGCATCATATTTTTGCATTCAATTAGTTGCATTCTGTTCATAAGAGGTAGATCTACAATGTTTATGCGGCATGTTTCTCTTATTTTGACCTGTGTCAGCATATATGGGATCCATAATTGGTGAGAGGTGGCAGCTTTACAGCTTTTAGTAGCCTACCCGCCAACTTCCCTAATTTTATCCACCAGTGTAGGTATCATTTGTACACCATCTATTACATGATTGTTGTAATAGGCATTGGCTATGTCCCACTAAAATGTCACACTAAATTAACCTTAGTAAAGGCTTGAACAAAACCCTAACCATTGTATGTGTACGCTATGTTTTTGTTATACTTAGCCATGTTCTGAGTTTGTGCACCTAGTTGAGCCCCTAAATGATTTTTATAAATCTCTAAAAATTATTTGACTCAGAAATTGTCTATTGTCAAAATAAAAAATTTATGGTTAATCAAAATTCATATGGGGTTATCTAGTTCAGATTTTGGGAGTGCACAAGAATGAAGGGAGTAATCCCAAATCCCTAGCTCTGATCATAAAATATGTTGAGCCTATTGTAAGCGGTAACATTTTATGAAATTTCACCTAGAACTTAGAATATGTACTGGTAGGGCCTCTGTCAAATTGTAGGACTATTGGGTTGGTAGATAATTAGGTAGAAAATTCTAAATCTGTCTTGCCAGCTCTAGAAATACCTTACCAATACCTACTATTCTCAAGCCCACTCAGGCCCAATTACATAGAATTTGGACCTAATCCTTTATTGGGATAAAAGCCATGGTGTTGGCTATACTTAACATTTTGCCTAAGTGCATTTGGAGTCTTCAAGCTCACGAACAAGGCTTAGGAAAATTAATATGTAGCCGAGGAACACTATTCCCAGTGCCATATCCCGACCTTTGTTAGCCTTGTTTAACATGTTGGCCCATGGGCCGGCACTTGTTAATTTTGATACCAAACCCTAATAGTGTTAGGCATTATTGGTCAAAATTTCTGCCCATTTGGTCACCGTTTGTTCTATGTATCAATTATGTTCATTCGACAAAATCTTAACTAGGAGACTTTTTCACTATGAGCACTTGCAACACCAAACCCTAATTAAGGTCACCTACAGAGATTTAACATTCAACTAAACAAGATAATAAAGTTATGTATGTTTTATGAGTTGTGCATCTGTGGATGTGTTGCCTCATTTTGTGTGCTGATGCAATATGATCTTGATTCGGATTTCATCTCTTTGTTAGGATATATAGAGTGAGCTCACTGAGTTAGGACAAAATTCTCAACTCATTCAAATCCTTAGGTGTAAAACGTAGGTCATTTGCACATTGGTTTTGTGTTGGTTCATTTGTGAACCAAGCCTAGTAGCATGCAACTGGTATTATTAACCAATAATTTGTTATAAGGTATGGTGTGTTGCTTGTTCTCTCAAGCACTAGTCACTCCCATGTTAATCACTCTCAGTCGGGCACTAGGTGGTCTTGTCTTTTTCTTTTCCTTCTATGTGTTGGTGCTGTAGATAGACCCTAGGACTGTGCCTCCACATGTCTAGTTGCATCTCATGATTGTGCGTGCTTGTTTTTAGTGTCCGTGTGTGAAAACCCTATGAATTCAGCAAAAGGCATAGGCGCAAAGGCTCCAGTACAACACCCTTGAACCAGCACTTAGTCAAATCAGGGTCTCAGTTTCTATCACCAATGCCTTTCCGCTGCAACCCATCACTTCATGGCTGGTGGGCTGCATCCCCTGATTAGCCAATGTGGTGGACCGTGGTGCCAATGCTATTTTCCCTCTACTTTTTAAACCCCTTCCCCCATTCTTTCCATCTCTTCCCCATCTTCCTCCATTGTCCTGCTTCCTTCGAGACCCATTCTCTCTTCCTTGCTTCACCACTTGGAGCCCTTTACCATCCACCTAAGGTCTTGGAGCTTCCCTTTGGCTTGGATCTTCTCCTCCTTGCTGGTATGTGTTTCTCCCTGGTTTTTGGTTTCTTTATTTTGTGTGCTGGTGCTCATTGTGTATGCTTGTTCGTGGTGTTTGGCTTGATGTAGATTGTAGCTTACCCTCTCTAGTTTCATTTAAGATTAGTTTCATGCATTCCTTGTATGTGTGCAAAGAGTTATGGTTTGTTCCTGCTAGTATGTCCATGAGCATCACCATCTATGATATGTTTCTGTTAGATGTATGATATCTCATGCATTTACCATCAAAAAAACGTGATCCTTATTGTATTTTATTCTTGACTCACATAGCTTTACATCGATGCGCATTTCAAAATTTTCTTCTATCACTGTATCATGCCTTCTAAAATGTGTGACTCAAGTAAAAGTTTTATAGTACCAAACCAATCGGTTCTAGTCAAGCCAATTTCATGACATACTTGCCGAGCCAAGTCTAGTAGGGTGTTATGAGCGTTGAGGATCAAGTGTACCCGGGTATAAGATGATAAAGTCAGAAAATGATGATAAATGAGTTATGAGAATATATGACACTATGAAGTTATTTTTTAATGTATTTTATCATATAATTATTTTTATGCCGAATAATGCATTAGGACAAGCTATAGAGCAATTCGGTTAGGTTATTAGTTATAGAACATGTCATTTTAATGTTATGGAGTGTATTGTATTTTATGGTATTTTTTCATATTTTTTTAGATTTTTTTAAAAATTTATCAGGAGTTAGTTATTATTTTTCACTCGAGTTGAAGTCAAGTCAACTTTTATTCACAAAATTGCCACCAAAAGCCCTCCCCTAACCCCGATCGCCGCCTCCATCCTCACCACTAACGCTGCCTCCGGCTACAGGACCACTGCTGATCGACTTTGCCAAAACTCTGACGTGCCATCACCCACCATCCCGGCCTCCATGACACCCCGATGTGGTCACTCCGCTGCTGCCGTCACCACCCCCTTCGACCCTAGACTATGCTCCCCCCACCGAGTGCCTCTGCTGTTACCAGCCAAGGGCTGATCGGACAAGCTGACCGACCCCGGCTAACTCACGGCTATCACCGACAATGATCACCACTTTTGTTACCCTTACCACCACTGTGGTCGGGTCGAGCTCACTAAACTAGTGCCGCCCACAGCCCCGAATCTCCTCATCGAAAAACAGTAAGGAAGCTGCTGGAAAATTGCCAAAAATGTTGAAAAACAGGATTTGCTAGAATTCACAAAAAATTATAGGATTTTCTCTAGATTTATCCCGCCAAACCTGATCGAACTTTGGACGCTATTGGATGCCTAATTTGAGTCCCAAAACGTGCAAAAAACCCTAATCATCGCTGTTCGCCGACGAGGCGAGGTATAATTACCTTCGACCTAATTAATTAAAATTGATAATTGTTGGTACAACATACTATGATTTGAATGATTGGTGTGGTAAAATAGTTTGATTCTAAATAAAATTAATTGTATGATTTGAATTGTATTAAATGAATGCTAATGAACTAATTAGGTAAATTAAGTATGAATTGTTAATTAACTCCAACGTAGCTTAGAAAATCATGATATGGATTGATGCGAGTGTGATATAGGATGAGTGAGTGAACCATTCTGATAGCGGGTGTTAGCTTTTAGATTTGATGTATAGATACAGAGTAGGAGTTCGCTGCCCAGGCGCGTGGACATGATTGTAACTTCTACCAAGTCTGTTTAGGACTCACTTCTGGTTTAACTCTTTTACTCTATCATGATTAATTTTAACAAGTATGAGGACATGTCGAATGGTGGATTTATCGTATTCCACTCCACATGGGTCATTTAGTCATACAAATTTCCTGATCAATAACCCTTAAGGATGAGATCCCTCGAGTTTGCTGTAAAAAACTCAAATTTAGATCGTAATGCCTTCAGACCTACTAAATTACAATTCCTACCCAGACTTGTGTAGATATAGTTTTCTCCATTTTTAAGTGAGATGTGAGACATGGAAAAGTAGTCTCACGTGTGCCACAAGTGGTCACGTGCCCGTCAATGCGGTCTCTGGATTGATTAGTAGGCTATTCTATACCTAACGAATCTTGACAACTCAACCTTTGCGTTCCTCAAACCCGAAGAAGTGTGCAGGATTAAGGGCACTGCAATGGAGCACATGTTTAGACTTTGAATTCAATGGGTATTGAAGGGGTGTGCCTGAGAGTACTTAGCCTCTCTGCTCAGGGCCAGAAGTCATATGAAGGACATAGAAGGCTTTAGGATAATTAATTTTCCCGCACAAGGGATAGTTTGAAAGTGTTGCGGCATCTAACAGTCAGAATGGGACTCTGTCAAACCGAGGCTGATGGCTTCTGATTAGTGCCCTTATGAGTGATTCTATTGAAGAAGTATATGAATGATTTTAATTAACAGGAGAGTTAGGTCTCTTGTGCTGCTTTGATTATTAATTATTTCTAGACCTGTAACACTTGTTACTGACGTTGTTGTTTTATATATGTATGTGAGAACCAGAATGACTGAGCACTGTAGTGACTGTGGGGGAGTAGTAATGTAACTTGCACATATGTACCTACTGAGATGAAATGACAATGTGTTGTGACAATCTGTTTTGGATTTTATTGTGAATGAATGATATGATTTTATTGCAGGAAATGTTGTGCGGATTTAATGAAATGGCATGTGTGATGGAATGTGAATAAACTGAACAAGCCGAGCTAATGGAGTTGAGACATTATGCAACAAGATAAAAAATGGTAATGATGTGATTGTGTGAAAAATAAAATGTTCCTATATTGTTTTAAGTTTTTTTAATGTATATATATTGTTTATTATTGACAGGGGTGGTCCCTATTCAACTTTTAGAGGAGACTGCCCATTTTGTTTTACAAATCATTATTTTCTGAACTTTTCCCTTGTTTTTGTTGTTTTGAATATAATTGCATATCATAGCATTCATCTAAAACCACATTAGAACCTAAACATCTCATCCATGCATTGAATGTTGCATTACCATCTTGCGACTCCGTGGGTAGATCTGGGTTGGTTTAATTGAAGTAAGTAAATTAGTGAACGGTTTGGTCACCGGTAGCATTTCCAGTTTGGTTCGTGGCTGAACCAAATTGGGGTGTTACATGCCTAGATTATGCTAAGAATGTTGGATCAAAATTACTCTAGTTTCATGTCTGATTTGTAGTGCTGCTTGTGTGATTATTATTGTAGGCTTGTGTAGATAGCTTTTATGCTAGATCTTTTGCTTATACGTAGATGGATAGATTAGCTACACACATAGAGTTTCACACTAAAATGAGTGCAAAATGGGACTACATACATTGTCTTGTGCATAACTGTGTTAATGGTTGACCTTACAAAAGTAAAATTAAGCACTATGAAGTCTCCTAAATTCCTGAAAAAAGCAAGTTAAGATCTACTACATGTCTACGTGAAACCTGCCAAAATTGAGCTTGATATGAGCTAGTTTTGTCAGTCAATAATTCTCTTAGATTGGCCCTTGAGAAATTCTAGATCCATTGGATAAGTCTAAAGCCATTAATGATTTTCCCCTTATCTTGTGTAGCCTAGTCCTAAAATTCCTGAAATCTGGTCCCTTAAACCTTGATTTCTCAAGGACATCCCGGATAGATTTTTGACCCAATATTTTCTGGAGACTAGGCCCATCATGTTAGAAACTGGAGGAATTTCCCCTAGAATTTAGGTCGACCATAAGCCAATGGCCAAGACCCATCAAGTTTGGTGTGTAGCCTACCCCATGAAATCAAGAAGTAGCTCATTAGATAGATGTACCTTGAAACTCAGTGAGCCTACAAGTCCAGCCCATTAGAAAAGTTAGAGTAAAAACTTGGCCCATTAGGATGGAGCCAACCAAATTTCAGCAGAATCAGAGTTCGTTTAGGATAGTAGAAAATTCTTCCAAATTGGGCAGCCCTAAGAACCTCGGGTTTAAGTGAGATTAGGGTTTGATTAATAAATCCCCAATGAACCACTAAGCTTCCTTAATGATAATTAATCAACTAAATGACAATTAGAGTATGATTAAGTAGCTTAATTAAGACAATCGATCTAGTCATGTGTTGATTGCTTCATGCAAGACATTGCCTTGTATTGAGTGCCTTGTCTGAATCTGATGCATTCATTTCATTCTTAAACACACGAAGTGAGCCTATCGTGCGTGGTCGAGGAGCTCTATTCACTAGATCTATAGGTTTCCATGTGCAACTTTTTGGGTGACTCTATGAGTAAGGTTTGACCGTAATTTCCTATTAGGATGGTAATATTGGTGTTTTATTGAATCCCATTATGGCCAGATCATCTAGCCGAATTTTCCAATGTTTAATAAAACTTCTAGGTTGAGCCTTTGACGATTTTCAAACTTATACGATCCAAGCAAGTCTATTATGAATTACCTACCCAAGCCTTATAAGTATGAATATGAGGGTTTCGATTTCATGATATGAGAGTTAAAGATATACAATGGCCATGCTAGTAGTCTTCCTACCCAGAGTAGTATGGTATATTGGGTACTACAAATGCAACACATTTTTGAACTTAAAGCACTAACAACTAGTTTCTCTTGCTATTAGAGTACTATGATGAGTGTTATATGTGGAGAAGTATTGAGGGCATAAGTGTATGATTTATGGTATGTATGTATGTATGATGTGCTGTGCTATCACATCGGCTTTTACCAGAGAGTTTTACGTTAGCTCTCCTGCTTATTGCCTTGTGAGTGTTATTCTTGAAGTTTCACTTTTTCCATGGATGTTTCATTATACATTTCCCAGTTTGACTTATTTTACTAGTTTCCTATAAACTTAATGATCTTTTGATTACTAATGTTTTCTTATTATGTATGTAGGTGAGTTTCTCTAGTGTTGGTGGGCGTAGGGGAGGATCTGGTGGCTTTGGGAAACGGGGGTTGTGTTTTCCTGTCTTTTGTTTATGTATTTGATTTGTTTCCCTTGGGGAGTATGATGTACTCATTCAAGGGCTTGTACCAAACTTTGTAAGATTGGCAAGTTATGATTTCATACTTGGAAGCATATGTGTGTGTGTGTGTGTTTCCTATTTTTATTTTGCTGCTAACCATTGTTGTGCAGGGTCTTATACTTTGGGGCAAATCTAACAAGTATTTTGCTCGGCGCTAAGCCTCAAAGTTTAGGAACTAGTGAGAGCAATACCAAGTATTGTGAAAGTAACATGGACTAGAGGTGCATATGGTTCATGCCCCTTAAAGAGTTAATGTAAATATTACCAGGAGTTAGGGTATGATACCTTGGCAACTAATAATGTATGTGTAACTTTATTGTTGTGCACTGACCATAACCCTTTAATTTTTGTTTCACATCATGACATCAAGAAGATATGTAACGTTCATTGTTGAAACTTAAGTATAAGAACCTACTCATGCATATGATTCAAGTTCAATCTCTTTGTTATAGTGGGGGTACATCCCTTCTTCAACGCAGAGTGATTATAGCATCTCTTAAAGCCAACCTTTTTGTTGTAGCGGGGACACGCCTCTTCTACAACACAGAGTGAGCATCTTGGTAGATCTTAAGTTTAGAGCCCTTTCCATAGTGTAATATAAGCATGCATACAATAGTGCCCCGTGTAGGTTTTTATGTCTTCAGCCTCCTCAAGGGTCAAGATCTACTTCCGTGACCTTGGTTTGATTTTAGTTAGTCCAATTAGTAGTTTGCTGGCCGATATCATGGTGATGTGGTCCCGCCTTGGGCGGAAATGAAGTGTTAAAGTATAATGCTTCTATTTCATCTCTATTTGCCTCAATGAGTGATGTTTTCACCGAGTTTTAAATGCAGGATAGCGTAGGTAGTGTTTTATGAAATCCCTCCAATGCTGAGCCATTTAGCCAAATTTTTTCATAGTTTATTAAAACTTCAAAGATGAGATTCCTTAATGGTTTTCAAATTAGAAGATCCAAAAAGCCTATGATATAAGCCCCTTCCTGAGACTACTATATAAGTATACTAGTTTTATAATTTTTACAAATATTAGAGTGAGTGGTACGTGTATGTATGAATTATATTAGAACTTCTTTACACCTTAAAATAGTGCAATGTAAGTATTGTAGCGTGTTTGCAAAAATTGTGGCATTATCATTGCTTTGAGCTACTTGAGTACCATGACAAATGATATATAAAAGACGTGAGGGCACAAGCATAAATATGTATGTATGTAAGTATAAATCTATTGATTTTTTCTAACATGTTTTATGATATTTGGTTGTGTCAACCTAAGCTTACTATCTTATATTACATTATAAAAATTTCATGATTTCTTATGAGTATTAAGAGACTCATCTGCTGGTATATTTTATTAGTAGTTATTTGTTAGATTAGTGATTAATACTTCATAGATTAACTCTACATTTTTATAGTTTTTGATCACCGTATTCATGCCCTAGCACAATGTTTTGAGTGTTTTCATAAGAAAAATTGGAATTTCGAAAAATTATAGAATATAAAAAATATAAGTAAATTCGAATTCAACTATCTTTTGAAGGGAATTGGTGAAAGCTTGTGTGCATTTGAAAGTGGAAGTTAAATTGCTTCTTTTTGAACCTAGGATAGACAACTTCTGGACATATCCTAGTATGAAATTTTGCACACCTCTGCAACCCTCTACTCCTACTCATGAATTTGATTAGGAAGAAGGCCTGTAATTTTTGCAAACTCTGCCCCTGGTCCCAACCATTGGACAAATCTACTTATTGGATTAAGTCCACAAACTAGGAGCTATTAGATGGACACACTCACTTAATGTTCATTATTAGATAAGAACATCCATGTGCATTAGTGAGAAGAAGCCACAAGGAAATTACCACGACTGAGCTCTACATGATACTTCAATTGGGGCAATTGGAATTTCAGAGAATAACTTCACCAACTCCACAAACCATTGAGGAAATAAAAGGGGAACGAGGGAAAAAGACAGGAGCACATTGTATGAGCAGTGATGATTGGATAGACATGCACCACCCTAATCTGTGGGTAGGAAGTTGTTGAGAAATTTCTATGAGATCCATTACCTCAACTGAATATATATATGCCCATCACTCACTACAAAGGGACCTTCTTCCACTTACCACTCTTCGTCCTCAATTTTTCAATTCTTTAGTGGATCACACTACCAACCTAATTGGGTAATTGATGATTAGAAAGAAGAAACTTTGAAAGCCAAATTACAAGGGAGATAATGCACTTGAAGACAAGTTCAAGATAGGGTGTCACCTTCATAGATTTGCATAACCCTTTTTCGTCTCTTCTTGCAATGTTATTTACTTCGCTGAGTTTTTGATGTACTATCACTCTTTCTTGGGGTAGACTATAGTGAACTAGGAGGCATGATAGACCTTAATTGATATGTTATATATCTTATTTTTGTTATCTTAATACATTAGTTATAAGTTGATTATTTCATATCTATTCTTAATGCTTCAATAGAATACCTAACTTTTATTGAGTAAGAGATTTGATCGGGCACGAGGATTAGGCAAATAGTTGATGTCTTTGAATCAAGTATTTTATGAGTTTGTTTTGGGAATTTATTAGAGTCACAAATATCCACATAAGGGAGTTGATCGTAAAGTATCAATCTTGTCTTGTTTGCACATGAATGCAAAATGAGGCTAAGGCTATAGATTGTAATAAGTAGTGGAAACCCTTTACAATTAAACTCTTTTCGCTCGACATCAACTACAATCATGTGTAACTTGATTAAGACAACAAGCTGTATTACCTATTAAATAAGTGAAATTATACATCCTAGATCCATTTTTTATTAAGTTAAAAAACTTTTGTTAACTTTAGTTGTTTTATATTTCTATGACCTTGCACTATTATCCTAAATTAGTTTAGTTGCACTAGTTTCATGTCCATACTCACTTTGGATAGATTAGAGTAAAATCATACTCATCTGTACAATCCTACATACTCCCCGTAATTAGCTAACTAAATTTATAAATCTTGTTATCAACAACTCTGTGAAAACATTAAATCCTTGTGGGAACAATTGTAAAGACCCGGAAAAATAATAATAATAATAATAACGTTCGACGCGGTGGGATCGAACGTGGGAAAATTTTAATTTTTTTTCATTTAAATGGAAAAAAATCGTTAGCTGGTTAAGTATGAATTACCCGGTTAATTGAAAAGTAATTTTTAACCGGATAATTCTAGTTGAATCGGTCGAGTCGACTACACTATTTATCCATTTAACCATTTAAGTTAACCATACCATGTACCCATTTAACAGGTTAAGTGAAATGGTTAAGTGAACCATGTCGATTACCCAATTACCCGGTTAAAGGAATTACGGTGAAGGGGTGCTTCCACGTACCCTAGCCGTCATTTTATTTCATTATAAAAGGAGAAGGGGAGGGCGTCATCTGCATTTTTCCTCCTCAGACAGACGCCGGATTTCCTCCTTCGCTCGGGTAATTTTCTTTCCTTTCTTTTTCTTTTGTTGCATGCATACACATGTTGCATAAATCATAAACATGATAAACATAAGAATTAAATGAGAAATCAACAAGGGAAGAAGAAAACCAGGAGGACGTCCTGCTGTTTTCCAGCAGCAACCACGCCATGTTTCCTTCCATGGTGCGGGGTTGACGTGCTGGAGGTGGGAATTGCTCCCGACGGTGATGCTGGCCGGATGGAGTCACCTTGGAGGGCCAAAACAGACCGTCGAGGAGGCACGCAGGTCTGAAATCCGAGGGGAGAACAGGTCGGTGTCGGTGTGGTGGTGCAGCCATGCTGGTCAGGGGCGCCGCCGTGGTGGTGCTAGAGGGTCGTCGTCATGGTGGTGCTAGAGGGTCGCCGTCATGGTGGTGCAAGGGGAGCCGCCATGGGTCTGGTCGGGTGCTGTTTATGTGGCCGACTAGGGTAGTCGCCATGGGTCATGGGCTGATTATGTGACCGACATGGAGTCACCATGGTCAGGTCGGGGTTGCTGATTGGGTGGCCAGAATGGGGTCGCCAAGGACTGGTTGAGGGTTGCCATGTGGTGGCCAAGTTGGAGACGCCATAGCAGCGAATGGAGGCCGCCACGTTACTGGTTGGTCGCCATGCATGGTGAAAATACCGGCTTTCGCTGGTTGACTACAATAAAGCTGGGAGCTTTAGGGTCGTTAAATGAATTGTTAAAGTAGAATGGCAACCAGGTAAATATGGGAGAACTCGATGCGGTCGAGTTAGAATATAAGGTAAATACAAAAGAATTAAGTATGAGACATGTTAATAATTAAATTATCAACTAGTTAATGGGGATTTGGATGGGGATAATTAATAATTAATTATCATCAGAATTGCTGAAAATTTAATAAGTAATGAAGACTAACATGAACTAATTACATCATTTAAAAATTGATAGTATATTAGTCATGTAGTTGCATGTAGGTTCATGCAAATAAAATTATACTAATGTATAATTTTATGCCCTCATTCAGATTAGGGTTAGCGGATCACAGTCAGACGAAATCACAAGTCAGGTACGTATAATAGGTAGAACATCGTACTTTCCTTGTTGGTAGCCTAGGTCAGCCTGAGCCCAGATTCGACCACCATGCACCGAGTGCAACCGGGGTCAAAGAATTGACTCAGTCCGACACTGGGTCGTATTATGTGCGTAAATTGTGTAATGCATCGACATTATTTTGGAGTAGTGATAGCCGCCCCATAAAAAGGCTACGGCTGGGGTGAGCGAGGCACAGCGATTCCTCCATCGCACTGGAGTGCAGTGATAGCCTCCCCATAAAAAGGCTACGGCCGGGGTGTGTGAGGCACTGGCACTAGAGTTGGCAGTGAGAGCTTCCCCACAAATGGGGCATAGCAATCACCTGAGTGCAGTGATAGCCTCCCCATAAAAAGGCTATGGCCGAGGTGTGCAAGGCACTGGCACTGGAGTGGAGTGATAACCTCCCCATAAAAAAGGCTACGGCCGGGGTGTGTGAGGCACTAGCACTAGAGTTGGCAGTGAGAGCTTCCCCACAAACAGGGCATAGCAATCACCTGAGTGCAGTGATAGCTTCCCCACAAAAAGGCTACGGCCGGGGTGTGCGAGGCACTGGCACTAGAGATGGTAGTGGTAGCCTCCCCACAAAAGGGCTACAGCCGGGGTGTGCGGATCACAGCGGATACCTCCTCCGCATTGTTTTGGAGTATAGCGGAATCGCTCCACCGCATATTAAAATGAACATAGGGAAATAGTGGAATGTACTTGACTTGTTTTATCTATTATACTACTTAGTGTTGTAATCACTAACACGGAATTGCCTCCGCAGGTGTGCAGATACGAAATTAGGTGATTGACAACCAGAGCATGGAGCAAAATAAATATGGGGACTCCCTTTTTTATTTATTTGAGAAATAAGTGTGGCTACTGGGAAACCGTCTAGGACTGTGGGATCTTTATATATGTGTGTTAAGTGTTTAAAATATACAATATTTACCCAAGTTTTTTAATATGATTTTGCACTTCTCGGGTATAAACATTATTAATTAAGTAATATTTTACTTAATTATTTTAGTTAATTAATATTTTATTATATATACTTAATTTTGGTGTTTCAATGCAGAAAAAGATGAATAAATTAAGCTTTGGATTTGATTGGTCATGACACTTGGCCCTACCCAATGGTTACAATTCATGGTGTTCAATGGAGTCGAACAGTTGGAAACTTGAAGGGACATTATAATTAATTAGATTACGTCGATTTGTGAACACCCTCTTCGAATTCTTGTATCTCTACTTCTATATAAAGGGGTGGTCATTTGTTGTTGATCATATCTCATCTCTTGGCTTCAGATTGTAGTAGAAGTAGTAGTTTTAGTTTTTGTAATTTCTTTCTCTTTCGTAATAAAAGTTAGTTTCTTCTTTATATTGTTTTTCTTTATATTATTTTCTATTTTTATTATGGAGTAGTTTTATATTTCGTTCTAGAGAAGAATGGAACTTAACATGATTTAATTGAATTTATTTCAAGCTCTTACTCTTTTATTCAATCAAATTGTTTGAATTATCATATTCTTAATGCTAAGAATAGATTGATCACCTAATTCTTAGATCACGAGGTTTAATTAGATTTCGGGAGAAATTAATTAGATTAGTCATTGATAATTCATCATACGACGAGTCTTTTGACTTGTTTGTCGTTGTGGTCGGGAGATACACAACACCGTATGCGGTTGTAAGGCAAGTCTTAATGCGTTATTTTGTTGATTAATCAATTATCACCGGGAGGTAGAAATTGAGGCAAAATAATAGAAGCATGAAGGAGCGGGAGCCACCATGTCATATCATTATCCTAGATCGACAATCCGAGGGAATAAAAGATAAGAGTAAGATTTGATGAAGATTAAATTCATGTTAAGGGAAATTCGACTCTAGAACGAGTTTTATAATTTTGACTTCGTTTTTAATTTAAAGTTATTACTTAGATTTAGTTAAGTTAGTTATTTTTGCTTTGTTCCTCATTTTATTTTCTTTAATTAATTATAGGAAATTCATCTCCCTGTGGGACGATACTTGATTTATCATTATATTACTTGTTTCGACCGTGTATACTTGCACGTCATTGAAAATAGTCTAACAATGTGTTTGTTAGAAATGCTAGACATATTTGCTAAATTGTGAGTAACACCTAGCCAGCTAGGCCCACAATGTTGTGAAAAATGGCGGGTCAGTTACAGGTGGTATCAGAGCCTGGTTTCCCAAAAGCTCACATCTTATGACTCAAGTACCTTGTTGAAGAGTCCAATACTTATCTTTCTCCAATGGGGTATGTCATCAGTGAATTAGTGGACTCACTAACAAACCTAAGTAATCATTGAAAAAAATTTAATGAACCATAACGGAATAAATTTTAGATGGCAGGCACCCGAAGGAAGTCGAGCCAAGCTGCGCAGTCGGACACGAACGTGGAGAGTGTGTTAGGCCAAATTTTGACGGCCATACAGGGACTAGCGCAGGCTTCAGATAATACCAGTTCTGTGGTTCAGAACATAGCGCAGCGATTACCGGGATTGGTAACAGGGAATGGAGCTCCAAATTCAGCTGCGGGTCCTAGTAGCGTCCCAAATGGGGATCAGGGAGCGCCCAAGAGCGGGTAGGGATAGCTGACCCGGGCGAGCGAGGGGAACTTCCAAACCCAGTGCCACCGGTAGTCCGACAAGTGGTACTGCCAGTTGGGGATGACAGTGATCGATACACTGTAGAAAAATTCTGGAAGAACGGAGCTGAGGTATTCATTGGAGGGACTGATCCAATGAAGGCGGAGAGCTGGATGGACATTACTGAGAAAGCATTTAGAGCTCTCTCTGTGCCTCATCGCCATCAAGTGAGGTTGGCGACATGCATGCTTCAGGAGGAAGCATCTTATTGGTGGAAGTCCATGGAGAAGACTGCGTTCCATCAACGGGAGATTTCGTCCATTCCTTGGGCGGAATTTGTAACAGCTTTCAATGGACAATATTTTCCTGAGTCTGTTGTCCAGAAGAAAGCACTGGAATTTGCCACTCTAACTCAGAGGGATGATTCAGTCCGAGAGTATGCAAAAATTTCTTGCAATTGGAGAGATTTGCACCTGGGAGTCTGGCAACTGGCCTGGGCCAGAGCAGACAAATTTTTCTGGGGGTTGAAGCCAGAATTGAGGAGTAGGGTTGCTACGGCACCAAGAGGCACTATAACCGAAGTGATTGAGGCAGCCACTACTCATGAGTTGGTGTACGACTATGTCCGTGCACAGAAACAGGGAAGGCTACTATGCAACATAAGAATGCCAACCAGGGTAGTAGCAAAAACCGGTCTGCAGAACACCAGCAGCAGAACTATCAACAGAATGTCGATGGGAACTGCAAAAGGAAGTTTCAGGAGATTCCGTATCGACTATGTAAAAATTGCAACAAGATGCATTCAGGGCTATGCAGTGAGCCCCGTCGAGTGCTACAACTGCGGAAGGATGGGACACCTGCAAAATGAGTGTCGTCAGCCCCTGAAGCAACAACAGGAGCAACCTGAAAAGGAGAAGACACCAGCTCCTAATCGCTACCCAGCACCTGCAAAATCGGTGGACAAAGGGAAGGCGAAACTTTTTGCAGTCGAAATCGAGGATGCTGAGGACGATGACCACACAGTTCGAGGTAAAATTCTGATTCAAAGTGTTAGTGTGGATGTTTTATTTGACTCGGGGTGTACACATTCGTTCCTATCATCCCGATTAGTTAAGAGTTTAGGACTCCAAACGTCTACATTACCCAAGACTTATAGGGTCACTACTGCAACGGGAGACGGGGAAGTCACAACGTTAGGAGTGACTAACCTATCCTTGGATATACAAGGGAAACCCTATGTATGGAATTTCATTGTCTATGGGATAATAGGCTTTGATGTACTGTTGGGAATGGACTGGTTGTCTGCACACCAGGCTTTTCTCGACTGTAAAGGGAGGAGAGTGTTGACAAAACCTTGTAATTGTGAGATGGGGGTCATTTTCCAAGGGTCATGGAATGATCCATCCTCTTGTATTGTGTCGGTTAGTGAGGCAACTGAGTGGTTTGGTGAGGGTTGTAAAGCCTTTTCGGCAATTCTAGAGGAGTCTGAGTCCAAACCCAAAGAGTTGTCCATGATTCCGGTGGTAGCAAATTTCTGGACGTATTTCTAGGTGAACTTCCAGGGTTACCTCCTAAGCGGGTGGTGGAGTTTGTCATTGACCTAGCACCTGGAGTATCACCAATTTCTAAAGCACCATACCGCATGGCTCCAGCGGAACTCAAGGTGATAAAGAGTCAATTAGAAGAGCTGTTGCAGGCAGGCTTCATCCGACCAAGTACTTCACCCTGGGGAGCCCCTGTTCTTTTCGTAAAGAAGAAGGATGGCTCACTTCGATTGTGTATTGACTATCGCCAGCTCAATCAAGTGACAGTCAAGAATCGGTACCCCTTATCGAGGATTGATGATTTATTTGATCAGTTGAAAATAGCCAGAATATTCTCAAAAATAGACTTGCGGTCCGGATATCATCAACTGCAGGTGAAGGAATCTGACATACAGAAAATGGCTTTCCGAACTCGATATGGACATTATGAGTTTCTGGTTATGCCTTTTGGTCTGACAAATGCACCAGCGGCCTTTATGTCACTTATGAACACGGTGTTCCACGAATACTTGGATAAGTTTATTATTGTGTTTGTGGATGACATTCTGGTCTATTCAAATAATGAGGAGGACCATGGGAAACACTTGTCCATTGCTCTTCAAGTTTTGAGGGAGAATCAATTGTTCGCCAAGTTATCAAAGTGTGACTTCTGGTTGGAGGAGGTGAAATTCCTCGGACATGTTGTCTCAAAGGCGGGCGTCACAGTGGATCCGTCAAAAGTGAGAGCAGTTACTGATTGGCCACAACCCAAGTCAGTCACAGATATCCGAAGTTTCCTTGGACTAGCAGGTTACTATCGGAAGTTCATTAAAGATTTCTCCTTGGTGGCATTGCCAATGACTAAGCTTACACGCAAGGGAGTCAAGTTCAAATGGAGTAACAAGTGTGAGGAGAGTTTCCAATCTTTGAAGAAGAGTTTAACTACTGCACCAGTTTTGACTATACCAAATGGCAATGAAGGATTCGTGGTCTTCAGTGATGCATCTCTAGTGGGGTTAGGATGTGTCCTTATGCAAGATGGTAGGGTGGTGGCTTACACCTCTCGCCAATTGAAGATTCACGAGCAAAATTATGCAACCCATGACTTGGAACTGGCAGCAGTTGTGTTTGCTCTGAAAATTTGGAGACACTATTTGTACGGAGCTCAGTTTGAGGTTTTCACCAACCACCATAGTTTGAAGTATATCTTCACCTAGAATGACCTCAACCTTCGACAGAGGCGGTGGATAGAATACTTGAAGGACTATGATTTCCAAATTTTATACCATCCGGGAAAAGCGAACGTTGTAGCCAACACGTTGAGTCGGAAGGGCAAGGTGGACAAGGGTCAACAGCTAGCTAGACTTTGGGCTATGTCAGCTGAGGTGGTAGCTATTAACCTGGAGGAACAAATGACAGGACTACTGGAGAACCTGGTTATCTCCAATGAATTGGTGGACCGAGTTAAGCTAACACAAATGGAAGATGAGAAGCTGAATGAAATGTTGGACAAAACTCCCGACATTGTAGCAGATTCCAACAGTGTAATCAGATTTAGAGGGAGGTTGTGTGTACCCAACAATGATGCTTTAAAGCGAGATATCCTAGAGGAAGCTCATTGTTCAAGGTTCTCAATACACCCTGGTGTTACAAAGATGTACCAGGACTTAAAACGAACCTAGTGGTGGATTGGGATGAAGAGGGATGTGGTGGATTTTGTTTCCAAGTGTGAGACGTGCCAATTGATTAAAGCCCAACATCAACTACCCGGTGGATTATTACAATCTTTAGAGATACCTACCTTGAAATAGGAACATGTCACATGTGATTTTATTACTAAACCCCCAAGGACTTTGAAGAGACATGACTCTATATGGGTGGTTGTGGACCGTTTGACTAAGGCAGCTCACTTTATCCCCACAAAATCAACAAGGACGGCGGAATACTTAGTAGAACTGTACATAAATAACATTCTCAGGCTGCATGGAATTCCAAAGGAGATAGTCTCTGACAAAGATCCCCTATTCATGTCAAATTTTTGGGAAGTTTTTCAAAAAGCTATGGGGACCCAAATCAAGTTAAGTACAACATATCACCCCCAAACGGATGGTCAGAGTGAGAGGACCAATCAAACCTTGAAGGATTTGTTGAGAGCTTGCATCCTCGATTGGGGACAAGATTGGGAGAAACACTTAGCCTTGGCTGAATTCACCTATAATAACTCTTACCAAGCCAGTATAGGAATGGTACAGTTTGAAGCTTTATACGGTAGGCGTTGTAGATCTCCATCATGCTGGTTGGAGTCTACAGAGGTGGTTATGGTCGGGCCAGAGATGGTGAGAGAAGCAGCTGAAAAGTGCAACTCATCCAGCAAAGGCTTAAGGCTGCTCAAGATCGATAGAAAAGTTATGCTGACACTCAAAGGAAGACATGGGTTTGGTCGGGAGTTGTTTATGTGGCCGACTAGGGTAGTCGCCATGGGTCATGGGCTGATTATGTGACCGACATGGAGTCACCATGGTCAAGTTGGGGTTGCTGATTGGGTGGCCGGAATGGGGTCGCCAAGGATTGGTTGAGGGTTGCCATGTGGTGGCCAAGTTGGAGACGCCATAGCAGTGAATGGAGGCCGCCATGTTACTGGTTGGTCGCCATGCATGGTGAAAATACTGGCTTTCGCTCGTTGACTACAATAATGCTGAGAGCTTTAGGGTCGTTAAATGAATTGTTAAAGTAAAATGGCAACCAGGTAAATATAGGAGAACTCGATGCGGTCGAGTTAGAATATAAGGTAAATACAAAAGAATTAAGTATGAGACTTGTTAATAATTAAATTATCAACTAGTTAATGGGGATTTGGATGGGGATAATTAATAATTAATTATCATCATAATTGCTGAAAATTTAATAAGTAATGAAGACTAGCATGAACTAATTACATCATTTAAAAATTGATAGTATATTAGTCATGTAGTTGCATGTAGGTTCATGCAAATAAAATTATACTAATGTACAATTTTATGCCCTCATTCAGATTAGGGTTAGCGGATCATAGTCAGATGAAATCACAAGTCAGGTACGTATAATAGGTAGAACATCGTACTTTCCTTGTTGGGTAGCCTAGGTCGGCCTGAGCCCAGATTCGACCACCATGCACCGAGTGCAACCGGGGTCAAAGAATTGACTCAGTCCAACACGGGGTCGTATTATGTGCGTAAATTGTGTAATGCATCGACATTGTTTTGGAGTAATGATAGCCACCCCACAAAAAGGCTATGGCCGTGGTGAGCAAGGCATAGCGATTCGTCCATCGCACTGGAGTGCAGTGATGACCTCCCCATTAAAAGGCTACGGCGAGGTGTGTGAGGCACTGGCACTAGAATTGGTAGTGAGAGCTTCCCCACAAACGGGGCGTAGCAATCACCTAAGTGCAGTGATAGCCTCCCCATAAAAAGGCTTCGGCCGGGGTGTGCGAGGCACTGGCACTGGAGTGGAATGATAGCTTCCCCACAAAAAGGCTATGGCCGGGGTGTGCGAGGCACGACACTGGAGTTGGTAGTGGTAGCCTCCCCACAAAAGGGCTACGGCCAGGGTTTGTGGATCACAGCGAATACCTCCTCCGCATTGTTTTGGAGTATAGCGGAATCGCTCCACCGCATATTAAAATGAACATAGGGAAATAGTGGAATGTACTTGACTTGTTTTATCTATTATACTACTTAGTGTTGTAATCACTAACGCGGAATTGCCTCCGCAAGTGTGCAGATACGAAATTAGGTGATTGACAACCTGAGCATGGAGCAAAATAAATATGGGGACTCCTTTTTATTTATTTGAGAAATAATTGTGGCTACTGTGAAACGGTCCAAGACTGTGGGATCTTTATATATGTGTTTGTTAGAAATGCTAGACATATTTGCTAAATTGTGAGTAACACCTAGCCAGCTAGGCCCACAATGATGTGAAAAATGGCGGGTCGTTACATCCAAACTACCTAAACTTATGTTTTCCCGAAAAAGCCTCATCCTAGAATTGTTGAGTAATACCTAATGTCCTAGGTTAAAATGTTTTGCCAAAATGTGTCTGTCATGCCATTGCTCAGTCCTTTCCTTTTATAGTTTGGCATTCTTATACGCATTGAGTCTATGCTCATCCAATTCATTCAATTCGAACAACCTTTCTTCTCCGCATGTCCTAGAATCAAAGTTCAGTTCTGAATAACCCAATATGCTTTATTCCCTGGCTCGATGGGTATGTGACATGTTTTCGAAAGACCAGTCTATAGGGGACATCCCAATTGGTGTCTTGAAAGCTATTCTATAAGCCCATGATGCATCATCCAGTGTCAGTGACCAATCCTTTCTTATTGGACTTAAAATTTTCTCCAACAGTCTCTTAATTTCATGGTTGAAAATTTTGGCTTGTCCACTTGTTTGTGGATGATATCCTGTTGCAACTTTATGGTTGACTCTATACTTCGCCAATAAGGTTTTAGAGGGCTTGTTGCAAAAAAGTGATCATTTGTCGCTGATGATAGCCGTCAAAGTGCCATATCTTGTAAATATGTTTTTCTTTAGAAACTTAATGACTACCTTGGCATCATTGGGAACGCTTATACCTCCACGTATTTTGAGGCTTAATCAACCGCTACCGGTATATATATGTTACTATTGGATGACAAAAATGGTCCTACAAAATTTACACCCTATACATCAAAGAGCTTTACTTAAAGGATTTCATGCAAGGGCATCTCTTGCATTCTCAACACGTTCTCACTTCTTTGGCGCTTGTCACATTGCTTCACAAAAGAGTTAGCATCTTTGAAAAGGGTCGACCAGTAGAATGAATCCTAATTGTAAAACTTTTATGCTTGTCATTTGGCTTCCAAAATGACCTCCATATTCTAATGAGTGGCAAAGATATATAATATCCAGCATTTTTTCTTCTACGAGCCATCTCATAATCATCTGATCACTACATTTTCTACAAAGAGATGGTTCACATAGGAAATAATGAGTCACATCAATCAAAACCTTTTTTGTTGCGATGAAATATTTAAGGGAAGAAGTTGACCAACAAGAAAATTTGCATAGTCTGCAAATCAAGGTAAGTTAGATTTTCTTACCAGAGATGTTTCATTCATATTAGGATCGTATGTCTTAGTTGAGGGTGCTTCATCACAATTCCAGGTTTGTATAATTACTCGAAATGTTATTTAGTCCTATTTGGGAGTCTTGGTCGGCCTGAAACCACATTAGACCACCATGCGCAAAGTGAAACCAGTGTCAAAGAATTGACTCATTCAAACATGGAGCATTACTTTGAAAATTCTTAAAAGATTAAATACCTACCCGCATGCCGAAAGGGGTGACAGGGCGCAGTGGCGCAAGACAACTCATTATGCACTTGTGATACAGTGTAACACCCCAAATCCGGTTCACAGTCGTGAACCAAACCGGCATGTTACAGACCCCGGTTAGGTCGGCTAACCCAAACCTAACTCGTGCGGATCCAATCTCGGTGTCTTAAGATGAAGATCCAACTTGCTATATGTATGTATGAATGCATAAAACCCTAACAGGATACTACATGGATGACAAGCAACAAATTTTTCACATCATTACAATTACGATAAAAATTTTGAAATAAAACAGATAGGGTCTCCCCTAAAAATGCAATTATGGGCCCACCCTGTCAAAATAATATATATATACATATATATATATATATATATATATATATATATATATACACATGCATCAATGATTTCATTCACACAAAATCTAACATCTTATGAATTCATCCTGAAGCTGGGGTTTCAAACCACCATGCTTCCGCTGCGCATCTCTGATCATGTTCGCATTCTATCATGTCTCATGTATTTGAACATGTCATTCACAATATAATAACATAACAACACAATATTAAACATTCAGAAATCTAACATGTGTGTGTGTACAAGACCTCATTGCTCCTCCGTCCAAGCTGGCTCCTCCAAATCGTGATTATTACCTACATATAGTATAAAAACACGTCAGTAACAAGTGTTACTGGTCCGAAAAATAAAATAACTATAACAAGCTGGCTATGAGAGCAAACTCTCATATAAAAAAATCATTATATACTCCATGTGAACACTCTAAAGGGCACTACTGAGGAGCCACTGGGCTGCAGACCCGGTAGCATCCCGAACTTACTGATCTGCTACTGGTACTATGCCGCTCTCGGCACTTCTTTTTCAGTACTTCTCGTGAAACTTTATCCTAAGCCCTCTCCGTACCTCCATATTTCTCCTAGCCTTGAGCATGAAGGCCGAGTACTCTCAGGCAGTCGCCTTTAGTACCCTTTGAACCACAAGTCCGGACATGCACTGTACTAAACAGTACCCGTAAACCTCCACGTTCTCCGGGTGTGAGGAACTCAAACGCGGAGTTGTCAGGATCCCTCGGGAATAGAATAGTCCGCTGGCACTAATCCAGAGCCCGCTTTAACTGTCACAGCATCCTCTGCATGGTACGTGCAGTCGATTTCTCCATCTCTCGTCTCACAGAAATGTGAAAACTATATATATATATATAGGCTTGGGTAGGGAGTTATATAATAGGCCCGAAGGCAACTTTTGGTGGATCTTGTTTTCGAAATCAACCTCGAGGGATCTCATCCTCGAGGGGTTATTAATCCGGAAAATATTCGGTTAAATGGCCCGAGTTAAGTGGGATCCAATAAAATGCCACTTAACCCGTCCTGTAAATAATAAGATAAACATAGAATAGAAAGACATAAAACAGAGTCAAGTCCATAAACGGACCTGGTAGAAGCTCCTAGTGTGTCATCGCGCCTACGCGGCGAGCTCCTACTCCGTACCTACACATCAAAACTAAATGCTAATGCCCGCTAACTAAATGATGCATCAAATCCGACATGACCATCACACCACAATACAAACATCCACCATAACAATCAACAATTATAAATGTAAAAATAATTCCAACTTATCCTATTAACACCTATTTTTATTATATTTCCAAAGTTACGTTGTACTTGATTATCATACTCAAATTTACTTTACTTCATTAGATCATTTAACCTTCGTTCCCTGTTAATCACATCATGCACATGTTTACTTCATTCATAATCTTAACATTCATCATAATAATTAATCAACCCTAGCATGCTATGCTAACAATTATCATCAATTTTAAATAAATCAATCGGAGGTAATTATACCTCACGTTGTCGACAATCGGCGACAGTTAGGATTCCGTCGCGTGTATCGGAACTTAAATTCGGCGCTCATCGGCGTCCGAAGCTCGATCGGGCTCGACTGGGTGAGCCCTGCGGAAGATCCGGTGAATTCCAGTGAATTCTAGAAATTCCGATTTTCCGGCAGTTGCTGGCGGTTTTCCGGCCGCTTACGGTGGTTTTCCGGCGACAATCACCGGCGGTGTTTATTGGCCGGAAAGTGGTCGTGTTGGGTACCCACGGAACCGGCTCGGCGAGCCCGACTCATCTATGACATCAGCATGGCCAATGGAGGCGGCGGCTCACCGGAAAATGGTGAAATAGAGCCGGCGGCGATGGGTCGCTAGATCAGGTCGGCCACGGCGGCGATGGCCTCCGTTCCAGTCGGGGAAGGTCACTGGAAGGCTGAGGGTGTTGAGGCGACCGACCGATCGCGGTGGCGCTGGTCACTGGCGGCGGAAACGGCGACGGAAGCGCAACGTGGACGTGGCATCGCGGCATGGCTTCCTCGCGTCGCGGCATTCTGATGGGGGTCGGACCTGGTCGGGGCGGCAGGGCGACGCCGTGGCCGGGCTGGGCGGCATCGATTGGCGGCCGGGCGGGCATCCATGGCAGCGGCAGCGGCATGCGCAGTGGTAGCACAC
>JAURVB010014037.1:0-68274 GCA_033002965.1 Piper betle | reverse complement strand
TGAGTGATTGATGTGTTAGATATTTTTTATGTTAATAAAAATTTGAAGATATGTGGACTGTGTGACATTAAAACGAATGCTAAGGAATTAATTAGGTAGACTACATAAGTACTGTAATCTAATGCAAATGTAGAGTAGGAAAACTTATACTGATTATTATTAATGTGTGTTGATTGATGCATGGTTGATATGAATATGCTATAGGATGTGTGAATGCATCATGAGCGGGCGTTAGTATTTAGTTTTGATGTGTAGGTACGGAGTAGAGCCTGCCGCCTAGGCGCGTGGACACGCTTAAAGCTTTTACCAAGTCTGTTAGGACCTCGCTTCTAGTTTAATCTATATACTACATTGTGTTTGGTTTTTACGGGTAAGCGGACGTGTCAAGTGGTGGATTTATTGTATTCCACTCTACGTGAGCCATTTAGTCGCACATTATTTTTAGATTAATAACCCTCAAGGATGAGATCCCTCAAGTTTGTTTTCGAAACTCAAATCCAGCTCACGATGCCTTCGGGCCTATTATATAAATCCCTACCCAAACCTATATATATGTAGTTTTTGTGTTTTCAGTGAGAGAATGGAATGAGGGAAATTCGACAACCGTACTATGTGAGCTGGCACATGCCAGTCGAAGCCAGAAATATCGACAACCATGCTACATGAGCGGGCATGGGCCAGTCGAAGCCGAAAATACTAACAACCGTGCTACACGAGCAGGTATGTGCCAGTCGATAGCGGGCTCTAGATTGGTGTGTAGGTCATTCCATTCCTGAGGGATCCTAATAACTCCACCTTTGAGTTCCTCAAACCCGAAGAAGTGTAGAGGTTTATGGGTAGTACTGTTACGTAGCGCATGTCTAGACTTGTGGTTTCAAAAGGGTACTAAAGACGCATGCTTGAGAGTATTCGACCTCTGTACTCAGGGTCAGGAGTAATATGGAGGATGTAAAGGGTGGAAGAGAAAAGAATGAATTTGTCGCACAAGGGATAGATGAAAATGCCAAGTCATGAGAATGAGACAAATAGGGGATGTTGTCAAGCTGAGGCCGATGGCTACTAATTAGTACCCTTATGAGAGTTCTAGTGGAAATTATGAATGTTTTACTTTAACAGGAGGGTCAGTCATCTTGTGTCAATTTGTTACTAGCTATTTCTAGACAAATAACACTCATTACTGACGGTTTCTATTATTTATGTAGGTGAGAATCTCGAGGACTAAGCACTATCAAGATTGCGAAAGAGTAGCAAAGCTGCTGCACACATGTATCTGCCGAACGTAATGAATGGTAATGATGATTTCCAAGCTCTGTGAATGATGAGTTTGCTTAAAATTATTCTGTGAAATGCTATGAATGTTTTGCCTGTGAAATGAAACTAAAATGAAAGTGAACATGGAGCCTTGGAGTTTAGACTCAGCTTGAATGAAGCAGAAAGGGAAAAGGATTAGAATGGAAATGATAATGTCATGTTTTGGAATTATATCGATATGAACATTTATTTTTGTCGTGGACATGTTGGCCCCCCTATTGCACTTTTAGGGGTGACTGTCTGTTTTGTTTTAAAAATATTATTTATTTTTTAACTTATTTTCATAGTTGTTTTGTTTGTGTATGATAGCATATCATGGCATGCATGTAGGGCCACATTAGAACCCAAGCATCTCATCCGTGCATTGCATACTTTCACTACCATTTTAAGACGCCGAGGGTAGATCTGGGTTGGCTTAATCTTATCTAGTAAATTAACGACGGTTTGTCACTGGTACTTTCCGGGTCAAATAGGTGAACTAAAATAGGGTGTTATATTATTTTGTTGGTAATGGTGCATGGGCATGATGGTCATGTGCCCTCTTCCCCTGGTTACTATATTGTTATCTATATTTATTTGTGCTATTTTTGTTATTATATGAGTAGGTTGTGTTGCGGAGATATTCCTTAAATTGTCCCTATTTTT
The DNA here is from genome assembly GCA_033002965.1 of Piper betle. Classification (NCBI taxonomy): domain Eukaryota; kingdom Viridiplantae; phylum Streptophyta; class Magnoliopsida; order Piperales; family Piperaceae; genus Piper; species Piper betle. The sequence continues at coordinate 66,318 of JAURVB010014037.1, read as the reverse complement.
GGACAACATTGAAATTTTTTCAATGACTTAATCTCCATTGTAAAATGTATACATTTAGACATCCTATTTGTGTGAGGCTAAACCTAGTACTTCAGGAGCATTCTATTGATTCTCTTGTATATTTATGATTTGCATCCTGTGGTATGTATGTTAGCTCATTGAGGCTTTTTGTCTTATGACACCTCAAGTAGTTTGGTCCAGCTTATGACTAGCATTCTATATTAAGTGACAATGAGTAGCGGTTTAAGATTTAATATTTTTATTCAATTTGAGTTTGAACCGAATTGGAGTATTAGAAAACCAACACAAAAATCTACTCAAATCAGGTCCAACAATAAGCCAAAACCCTCCGGGCATGGGTTATATATATAAATGTCCATCGGCTTTAAATTTAATCATGTAGTAAAGAAAAGATTTTATGACATATTTGGGGTAAAAAAATTTTAGGCTAGTTTACAAAAGAAGGAAACTATCAAGAACATCTTAGAACACATCAATTGATATTTTATAAAATCAGCTATTATAGTTACATGACTCAAGTTGAACCACAATGACATAAAATAATTTCCTATTTTTAACTTTTAGATCTGCAAATTCTTTCACATTCACACTATAATTATGCAAAATTGTTGTTAGCTACCTGCAATTTCTGCCTCTTTATTTGGAGTTCAGACAGGCTATTCGGACCAGGATTTTCTTTTCCTGGTTGAACGGCCAACCTCTTTGAAACAGAGAAATTTTTAGAAATACCATTTATAATTAACATACTGTCCCAACTCCCAAGAATAAAGATGATTCATGTTAAGTTAGTTATTGAAGAAAAGTAGTGGACTGTAACGACCCGGCCATTTGTCACAACATAATGGGCCTAGCTGGCCAGGTGTTACTATCAATTAAGCAAATATGTCTAACATTTTTTTTAACAAAAACATATATAAAGATCCCACAGTCTTAGACCGTTTCCCAGTAGCCATGGAGTCCTCATATTTATTTTGCTCCATGCCCTGATTGTCAATCACCTAATTTCGTATCTGCACACCTGCAGAGGCAATTCCGTGTTAGTGATTTCAACACTAAGTAGTATAATAAATAAAACAATTCAAGTACATTCCACTATTTCCTTATGTTTATTTTAATATGCGGTAGAGCGATTCCGCTATACTCCAAAACAATGCGGAGGAGGTATCCGCTGTGATCCGCACACCCCGGCCGTAGCCCTTTGTGGGGAGGCTACCACTACCGTCTCTAGTGCCAGTGCCTCGCACACCCCGGCTGTAGCCTTTTTGTGGGGAAGTTATCACTGCACTCGGGTGATTGCTACGCCCCGTTTGTGGGGAAGCTCTCACTTCCAATTCTAGTGCCAGTGCCTCGCACACCACGGCCGTAGCCTTTATATGGGGAGGCTATCACTACACTCAGGTGAATGCTATGCCCCGTTTGTGGGGAAGCTCTCACTACCAACTCTAATGCCAGTGCCTCGCACACCCCAGCTGTAGCCTTTTTAAGGCGAAGCTATCACTGCACTTGGGTGATTGCTACGCCCCGTTTGTGGGGAAGCTCTCACTGCCAACTCTAGTGCCAGTGCCTCGCACACCCCGGCCGTAGCCTTTTTATGGGAGGCTATCATTGCACTCCAGTGCGATGGAAGAATCGATGTGCCTCGCTCACCCCGGCCGTAGCCTTTTCATGTGGCGGCTATCACTACTCCAAAACAATGTCGCTACATTACACAATTTACGCACATAATACGACCCCGTGTCGGACTGAGTCAATTCTTTGACCCCGGTTACACTCAGTGCATGGTGGTCGAATCTGGGCTCAGGCCAACCAAGGCTACCAATAAGGAAAATACAATGTTCTACCTATTATACGTACATGACTTGTGACTTCGTCTGACTGTGACCCGTGAACCCTAATCTGAATGAAGGCATAAAATTATACATTAGTATAATTTTATTTTGCATGAACCTACATGCAACTTACATGACTAATATACTATCAATTTTAAATGATGTAATTAGTTCATGTTAGTCTTCATTCCTTATTAAATTTTCAGCAATTCTAATGATAATTAATTATTAATTATCCCCATCCAAATCCCCATTATCTAATTGATAATTTAATTATTAACATGTCCATTTACAAAACAACTAAGCAATTGACAAGAACCCCATGCATAAGAAGCTGGAGATCTAACAACTTGGCAGGGCGTCTTCAACAAACCTTGCATGCAAGAATCCTAATGGAAACAAATAAGATGAGGGATGAAATACTCACACAGTAATGGGGAGGTCGCCTGGGACGGAGATGAGGGATGAAATACTCCCTCCTCCTGCATATATATACACTTCAACCATTCCCTCCATTAAATTCTCATACCCCATCATCCATTAGTATTTCCTAGGTTCAACGAGCCCCTTCATTAAATTCTCACACCCCATCATCCATTGGTATTTCCTAAGTTCAACAACCCTTTCATTAAATTCTCACACCCCATCACCCATTCATGAATAAGTATTTTCTAGGTGACCTTAAGTCGAACCATGACCGGTCGACTTGATAACCAACCATATTGGTTCATCTATATTTATTTCATAATATTTAGGTTCGAGTCTTGTAATAAAAATCATGGTTTTTACATGGACATTGATCAGCTACCTGTAGCAGGTTCAGTAAAGCAACAGCTTATAATGAGAATAAAAAGCAACAGCTTATAATGAGAAGTTTATTCAGGATATGGATGCATTATGATTACCAATGGTAATCTATCAAATTCATATCTTTGAGAAGCTCTCATTCCATTCAATCATATAATTTTTTTTGCATTGATTCATTCTTACTTTTGACCCCACTAATATAATTTTCTTTCCATTGATTCATTCTTCCTACATTACCAATCCCAACTCGGAAAAAGCAATGGTGTAAGGGCATCAGCCATCAAAATTATACCTATCGCAATCACATGAATCCTAGGATCCATGTAAAGACCGTGAAAAAAAAAAGGACGCGAACGCGGTTCGGGAAGGACCGAACGTGTTATATCCAATACCCGGTTAATTATTATATTTTATTATTTACCCGGTTACCCGGTTAAATGAAATACGGGTGTTTTCACATACCCTAGCCGTCATTTCATTTTATTTTATGAAGGACGTCCTCTCACCCTAGCCTTCATTCGCATTTTCTTCTCCTCTTCCTTACCGGCGTGTCTTCTTCCTTGCTTAGGTATTCTTCCTATCTCCCTCTTCTTAATTTTCTTGCATGCATATTTTAATTTGATAATAAGCTTTATAATCGTGAGGATTAAAGTTTAAAATCAACAAGAAAGAAACTAAAATTTGCCGACGAGTTCCTTGTTTCGGCGAGATGGGCAACCACGGGCAAGCCTCGCCGGGAATCAGTGGCGACGGCCGTTCTGACGTCGGGAGATGATCCTACTCTCTTCGTCGATCAGTGTAGGGTCGATCTCACGTGTGTGGATGCCGACCGAGGGTGGTAAATGGCCAAAAATAGAGGACGGTGGCAAAAACAGAGGCGCGGCGGTGGGTGAAGAAGTCTGGCCGTCCTGGGTGGCGACGGGTTGCAATCTGGCCTGAGAAGGTCGATAGGAGGTCGAGGGTGTCGAGGCGACTACCCAATTGAGGCGGCGACGCTCGCCGGCGGTGGAATCGGTGACGCGAGCGCGCCGCTAGGCAGGCGATGCAGGCGTCGCCGCGGCTGGAAGGCGGCTGGAGTTGGCCGGGGTGACACTGACAACGGCACGGCGGAGCTGGACGACGACGATGGACGGCTGCCGGAGGTGGTCGGCGGCGGCGGTGGCTGGAGGGCGCCTGGAGTCGGGAACAGAGCATGCCGGAGAAGAAGAAGAAGGAAAAAATTACCTTGGGTGGCAAACTTGTAAATAATGTTTGACTCGACACAGCTCGAGTTAAATAATAATACCAACTCGTAAATAACACCGGGCTTGATACCGACTCGAGTTAAAAAATAATATTAACTTGTAATAAATCTTTAAAAATAATCATTTTAATGGGTTATGGGTTAAAGTTACTAAATTAATTAATTATTGTACGAAATCGCCACAAGTAATAAAAAAATACGGTAATGATAAACGGTCGATAATTAATCAGCACAACAAGCGATTAAATTAAATCAGACGGTTATAAGTAATTAATAAAATAAAGATTTTACCTTTACCATATTAAATTTAATATTAGGTAAATAAAGTGATTATTTTAATAACAAGTCAGTAATGTAGAAAATAGGTTATTAAACTATAGTCGGGTAGAAATCACTCGCGTCGAACCTAAATAGCATAATGAAAATAAATAAAGTTCGAAACTTTATAGAGTCGAATAAATTAAAATAATTGTATTAATAATATTTATGAATTAAAATAATACAAATTATTTTAAATAATTTGATTGAATAACTTAATTAATTAAATTGCTGTAAATAATAGTAGCGATTAAAAATTATAACCGTCAACTAAATCATCAAGATCGGGGTTAAGTAATTATCACCGCAAAGGAAAATTAAATACTTGTTTATTAGTAATAATTATTTTATCAACTGTTAAGTATTAATTATGATTTAGATAATTAATTTAAAATGTAAAGTAGGACTTAAATGATTATATCACATGAATAATTAATTATCTCACTAGATTTGTTGAGAATTTAATATTTAATATTTTTGAATTGTTACATGATATGTTGTCAAAATTTTAATAATGATATATATATATATATATATATATATATATTAGACATTTAGTTGCATGCATTTCTACTCGAATAAAATTATACTTATGTATAATTTTATATTCTTGTTCAGATTAGGATCATTGGTCGCAGCTGCGAGTTCGAAATATTCAGGTCCGTATAATCATTTGAAATGTTGTACTTTCCTTGTTGGCAGCCCTGGTCGGCCTGAGCCCAGATTCGACCACCATGCGCTGTAACGCAATCAAGGTCAAGGAATTGACTCAGTCCGACACAGGGCCGCACCTTTAAAATTACTATGTGTGTCCGTATAATATTTGAAATTTATATTGTCCGTATAATTATTTGGTATGTTGTATTGTCCGTATAATTATTTGAAATGTTATATTTTCCCAAATTGGTATAATTATATGAAATTGTGTATTTTTTCCCCAAACTGGTAGCCTTTGTCGACACCTAATCTCAGAATAAACTGGGAGACCATGACTAACCTCAAAATGAATTGGGAGACCACCTAATCTCAGAATGACCTGGAGACAATTTTTAATCTCAGAATGAACTGGGAGACCATGACTAACCTCAAAATGAATTGGGGGACCACCTAATCTCAGAATGAGCTGGGAGACAATTTTCTAATCTCAGAATGAACTGGGAGACCATGACTAATCTCAAAATGAATTGGGAGACCACCTAATCTTAGAATGAGCTGGGAGACAATTTTCTAATCTCAGAATGAACTGGGAGACCATGACTAATCTCAAAATGAATTGGGAGACCACCTAATCTCAGAATGAGCTGGGAGACAATTTTCTAATCTCAGAATGAACTGGGAGACCATGACTAATCTCAAAATGAATTAGGAGACCACCTAATCTCAGAATGAGCTGGGAGACGTTTTATAATCTCAGAATGAGCTGGGAGTCGACTTTTACTAATCTCAGAATGACCTGAGAGACAAATTACTAATCTCAGAATGACCTGAGGGATAATTACTCTTTACTTGTGTAATAATAATAATAAAAATGAGTGAAATGATAATAGGGATTATATTGACTTGTTTTATTTAATTATGCGGCTTAGTGGTTTTATCACTAACGTGAAATTGCCTTCGCAGGTGAGCAACTTTAGGACTAAAGAATAGAAGTGTGGTTGGTGGTTCTTTTACCAACCCAGGTATGGTGAATCGATAATAAAATTAGACTTCCTTATTATTCTCTTGTGTTATAAATGTAGGCTATGGGAAACGGTCCGAGACTGTGGGACGGTTATTTTAAATTTTAGAGAACATGATTTATTGTTATGATTTATATTATATGTTGCAAGACTATTTGCTGTATTTAAATTCATGTTCTGGAAGGTTACATTTACATTAACTATATTTTTAAGTTAACACCCGGTCCGGTTCGGGCATGTCATTACAATAAGGAGAAAAAAGAAAATAAGACTTATTAGTACACTTGAAATTGGTGAACAAGCATACACAGTACATGTATATATGAATGAACACTCGGATTCTTTTAAGGAGAAATTTAATGGTTTACACTGTCAATTTTCGCAGTCAGAGAAAGGAACTGCAAAAACAAATAGTGTTCAGCCAAAGAATACCATCAAACGAATTTTTAATAAATGAACCTCCAAGTAAAATCCATGCAATTAAAACATTGAAGGTGTGAGCAGAACATGGAAGATATGCAAGACAATATGGAAGATATCAAGGACAATTTCAACACAAGTGTACAAAACAATTTAAAGTTTCTCTATGCTATATCTGAAGATGTACAATGTAATGTATGCATTCAATATACCTATTTCTCAAAAATCCGATTGACCCTATAGCCGGAGGCGTTATAATATTTATGTGAAGAGTAATGAATGATCAAATTATAAACTGGGCAGAGAAGCAGTGGTTACTTGCTGATTTGAAGGAACGGTGGCATCATCTGTCCAGTTAGTTTCACCCCAGTGCCACAACATGCTTTCCCAGAAACAGAAGTCATCAATACATACTTTTAGACGAGGATCTGTAATGTTCCTCTTCCAATGTCCATCAGGATACTTTCCTTTCTCTGCCTGTCTTCTGTCCCATTCCAACTGGGCCTTTTGCTTTGATCTCAAAAGACAGTACTTGTGTAAATTTTCAGGCATGTTGTCGTGCACTGTCCACCATCGGGCATGTGCTACATCACTTGCAAACTCATGAAGTATATCCACATTCCAGTTGCAATCATAATCCCTAAAACACAGCCAGGGCTTGTTACCTAGATAGTGAAGAACATAAAGAACAGGAGGATCAGCGCCAAATAGATGAATCTTTTGCTGTTTCTTCTCTACCTCATCACCATCCCAGAAATGTTTTAAAAAATTCATATGTTTGGGAATGCGATGCCACCATGTGAAAATTTCATTCAAGTAACCCTGGTCCCCACCATTGTAAGATTCAATTTCATTGATGTGATCCATAAGCAGCTGAAATGTGCAGTTAGAGGGTTCAATAACCATTACTCCTGAGTTGAAGAGTGTAGCATTATTTCCAATGGCTGATATCTCGGGCATTCCAAAAAGAAAATCAATATTTCTCAAGATGAGCAAATCTGCATCAATAAATATAATTTTGTCATAATCTGTCAGCTGCCACAGTCTGAACTTGCTGTAATTCCATTCATTGTAGGCATCTTTTTCAGCCTTCGGGTTTCTAATCCTTTGAATAGTACGCACTTTCCACCCTGCTGCTTCAAGGCCTCCGCGATGATAATCACTTATCGTTTCATCAACAAGAATGACCAGGTCCCTTCTGGAACCTGATTGGCGTATGCTTTGAGCAGCAGTGATGGCTCCACATACATAAAAGTAGGCTGAATGCAGTATTGTAGCGTATGCCTCACGCCTTGCTGTTCCCACATAAGATCGTTCTGCATTCAGATGAGATGGAAGTTACCAATACAACATATATACCTTTCAAAATAAGTAAGCATAAAAGAACAAACCACAAAGGAACATACATCATGATATGCAGTTTGGGATAACTCGTGCTGAGCAAATTGACAACTCACCTTTGACTTCAAGAGGAACTGAAAGTTCACATGAACCAACTGGAAGCTGGAGCTTTTCCCTTATAGTTCTCAAGTTTGGCTTGTACATCCAGACATTCCCTTCATGAAAAGTTAGTTCCTTGCAGGAAAAGAGATTTGGAATAGGAAAACAATCAGTAACAAAGAGAACTTGCATTGGATGGCTATACTTTGCAGAAGCAGCAATTTTTGCAGCTGCAAGCTGCAGATGCAAACGAGCAATGTCCCTGGACCAGTTACCAGACTTACGGCGACGACAAGGGAGCTTCACTGCTATGGCATCAAGTTGTGAGATTGTTGTAACTAGTGGATTAGGAAGGGAAGGACAGGATGGAACTTCAGATTCCTCTTCCTCATCAATCCACTCAGGATAAAGAGATTCCCACGTGATGATTGGATTGGCATAGTCCAAATGTACAACAACAGATTCCATAGTAGGCATCAACACTTTCCAGTTATGAACCTCGGTCGCATTGAAATTTAACAAACCGATCTGTAGTTTTTCCTCCTTTCCCTCAGCAAGATGTCCTATAACTCTCAAAATCTTATGCCAGTCAACCTTTGTATGTGACACATAACGTGGATCTGCAATAGTTGACCTTTCCCATATCCAGCCCATATCAAATCTTGATCTGCATTATCCACTAATATCATCAAACAATGCACAGAAAATTTTCCATATATGATAGATTTTGCAACTATGAAAGGCATTATAGGCCAGCATGATGCACATAGATTTAATCAGCATCAGCATCGCCATTTATCACACATTTAAGAATTGCACATAACATGGCAATTTAAAATTTAGATAGTCATATGAAAAAGATAACGTGGTCCATAACCTTTTTATGAAATTGCCATGACGTAATTTCATAGATACAGATATAGAAATTGGATCAGTTCATTTTTTCAATAAATTCATGAAACTAGTAACATTTAAATCTGTTTTAAAAATTCACAGCATGGTGATGCAGCTGCTCAGACAACAGCAAGCCATTTGATGGTCCTAAATGAACCTTAAAAAGACAGTCGGAGGCAGTAAAATAAGGATCCATTTCCCCAGCTCAATTCTTATTCAGCATGAAAATTGCAGCAAACTAATCAGTTAATAAGTTATACAGTGAATAAATCTCAAATCTAAATTTCCTTTTTCACATGGTTTAAAAGAAAGCAGCAATTTTAGCCTACCTGGATCCAGTGTAAGCTAAATGCTCACTATGGTAGATTGTTGGACAATATAGAAGGGTCAGAAAAGTTCCAAGGGCAATAATGAGCAGTACTAGCTTCAAGGAAAGAAATCGGCAGCTTGAGCCCCTTTCTAAGATAGAGGATTTAGAATCCTTGACATCCCTGCCTTTCTGTAATCGACCACTAAAATGACAACTTGACGTTAATAGTTTAGAAAACAAGGAAAAAGAAATCACAGAAATATCCCATGGTAAAAGCCATGCCCTAAAATTGGAACATTACATTCTCATTGGAAGAATCATCTATTTAGGTAGAGTACTTAGTACCCATTTGACATAGCCATATCATGAATATGACTCTTGCCATAAAAACAGAAGAAAGAGGAATATATAGATTGTCTTTACATGCACAAAGATACAAAATACATGTTGCTTAATAATGTACTTTACAACACAAAAATGATACATATGTCCAACATAGTGACAGCAAGAATACTCTCTATAATCCAGCAGTACATGAAACTGGTAACATTCATGTAAGAGATATACAAAAAAACGCAAGCCCTAACCCTTAATTCAAAGAAAGATCAGACCAAGAATATGTGCTAACTGTAGATTAATTAATTTCATGTACAGCTATTTCATGGACAAATAATGACAGAAATTTGTCTTTAAATGGTAAATCATTTTAAATAAGAGCATAAAAAGAGTTGAATAAATGGAGATAAGTAGGAAGCCTTTTGTTGCTACAAACAAACATCCAATGGATCATGTATATAAGTATCATGAGGGAAATGGCTCAGTAAAAGCAGGGATATACACTGAAAAACTTCTAGCCAGAAATTTAAGTCTTTTCTTCCAGCTGATTATGAGGTGCAACGCTGACACATCAGTGACTATAATCTTTCTCAACTAGATTTAAATCAACCTGAATACCAATAAAATATAATTGCTTAACAACCACGCCTAAATTAACTCGGCTGGTAGCATTGAGTCCAACATCAACCCCTAGATTTTGGCATGCACAGTAATTCCTGCCTCTTATTCACTTGCCTCAACCCTTTCAAAATACTCCTATTTGAGGCAGGGAGACCGGAACTACTGGACAAATCCCAAGCAGAACCATATTCTCCCTTCTTAAACGCACTGGCAAGAACTAGCTGACATGTATCGAGAACTAGAAACTAGAAATGAGCCGACAAGATCTTAGTGATAAAAAAAATCCTATTACCGCGATATTATTATTAAATCAGAATCATTACGAATTAGATTAATTGCCGACAAGCACTACAACCTATAATGAAGAAAAAAGAAAAAGCTACATAATGGGACAAAATGGAGGAGGTCGTCAACCTTATATATCGAAATTGCAAAAAGATTGGGCAGACATGAATGAAGCTTACATTGATCCAGATAAGCGATGCCTTGTCTCTGCAAGACCAGTAAACGACCCAGTAGATCCCCTCATCTTCAACAAGTCGGACTAACTTGCATTGGCATGATCTACTAGCCACAAAAACAAAATAAGCAATCTTGTAAAAATAAAAATGAAAAATCTGAATGTAAACCATAAAAAAAACACCCAAACAAGCACTCAAAAGCTCAACTAAAATAGCATTAAAAAATGTAGAGATCGTCTACGACAATAGATAAAAGCGAAGACCAGCTTCAATCCTAAAATGGCACATACTTAATACCCACAAGAACAAAAACTAGCAATCATAGAGAAGACACACCAAACAAGCACCTCACAACCTCAGCAGTAGAAATGTTCATCACCCGATTCACAACAAGACCGAGAAACAAAGAATCGGTAGCTACTCATGCAAATGGGATCCAGAACAATATCCTCCTTCAATTAAAAACAACAACAACAACAGCGACAACAACAAACAGATCGGTCATATCGGTAAACATCGCCCACATGAATCCAGCTGACCAAGCCTCCAGCAGCAGGAACAAGGTTGGGATCAATCCGTTTTTGGCAGAATCAGAACGACCCAGAGACGGCAGCAAAGAGAAAAAATGGAAGATGTGTGGTAATTGAGTAAGAGAGAGGTTGGATTGATTGGTTAGGAGCAGAGAAGGTGTGGACTGCCTGCTGTTATGTAAAGGGAAGGTTGCAAGAATTTAATCACAGGAAAAAGAAGTCAATGCCCTGACATGGAATGAAGGGTGGGAAACCATTCCCCACAGACGGGATGGGAACCGGCAAGAAAGACTTTGTCACCACGTTTAAAAAAAAATGTTATAGAAAAAACATTTACCAGCTTCCTAATTAAACTTTTTTTTTTGATAAAAAACATATATAAACTTCTTTTTTTAAAGGAAAAAATATCAAATTTAATTTATATGTTTTAGCTAATATAAATGTCTTGCATAAGTTGGATAAAATATAAATAATTTCGAATAATATTTTAAGACACAAGTTGAAATCAAATATTTACCATTATTATATTATACTTATTTATATATTATTTATAATTGCCAAACCATTCTTTGCTTTTACACTCTAATTTTTTATTCTTTTATTTATTAAAAAATATAAAAAGATTTGGGATATCTGACTAATTTGTATCAATTATTTTCAATAAAAAATATTTTTTTATTTTTTATAATAACAATTACATAGACCCTAGAACACACATTTATCACATGGATATCCGATCGATATCTTGTCTAGATATCACATCTTATATTTTACAACGAATCATCATGCTTTGTCAAATATTATTTTTAAAATATTTTATTTTTTAAATGAATTGAATCACTTTTATAGCTACAATTAGAATTGCCATAAAAATGAGATATATAAATAAGAAAATAGTCACTTGTACGATGTGCGTGTGTGTCTATATATATATATATATATATAAAAGTATGTACTCTTAATAAATATAAATCAAATTCTTCTCGTGCACTTCAATCATATTTTACTAATTTCAAAAGAGATAAAAATGCCCTTTTTCTTTGACATTTTTTTAACAATGGTCTCCAACTTTCTAGTGTTTTCATTTTTTTATTATCTTAATTAATGGTAAAATAGTTAATAATTAATAAATTTTGAATTAAACAGCGTACAACTTTGGCATTTGCACCCAACGCAAGCCAACGCGGCACTCTAGTGCCACTTGCACTATATAGTTACATCAAATTAATTTTTAGAAGGATGCATTTATAATTGAGAATCTTAATTAATCATAGTAATAATGTTATTTCTTGTATCTGAAGATCTATATGTTTATAATGGACAAGGCTTCTACCAATACCATTTCAAAATAAAATAATGTGATTATATTTATTTATTTATTATTTTTTAAATGAAATAGAAAAATATAATATTTTAATTTTAATTTAAATCAAAATAATGGGTAAAATAGTACATTGGGCGACCACATGGAGCCTTAAAGAGTAGCGGTATTCGTGGAGGTAAGCGCGGTGCTTTAGCTTACAAAATTGTTACCTATTAAAAGAATGTATTTCGAGTTTAAAGTTATTGTTAAATTGTAGTTTTTTTATTAAATTAACTATACTTTCATGAAGAAAAATAAAGATAATTTAAATATTTTTAAGATAAAATATTAAACTTTGTCTTCAAGGGATAAACGTCTAAACTTGCTTCTTTAAGTTGAGTTCATTTTTTTTTTTTGCAAACGGCGTAAATATTATTGATGATCAAAGGAGGTTTTATGGGAACATAAAATAAATTAAATTCTAATTGTATGAAGTGAACCCCAGCTTATGTGGTAGCACTTGCCGGTGGACGCCTCATCACATTTAACGGTAGGCACGTGTCACATGGACCTCACTCATAATTTTAAAACAGAAAATTTGTACGTGGCTCGGTTAGTCGACTTTAACGCAACTTATAATTATTTATATTAAAATTTTAATTATATAAATAAATTTTTTTATGAAATTAATATATATTGATATTTTTTAATATTTAAAATCAGTAAATATATGATTTGCATTCCTTAAAAAATTTATTTAAATAATCTTAAAAAATAATATATTTTAATAACTTTTATGTTTTGATTCAAAAAATCAATTATAAAAAAGTTCGTATAAAGTTATTCATTGAGTCCTATGTGACAAGCCATAGAGTCGAGTTAATTTAAAGGTTTTTTTCGGTAAAGGGGTTTCAAAATTGTAGCTTCACTTTCACACGATGACCACTGCGTGTAGGTACACAATCAATCACGACTCATGTGAAATTACTCGAAATATATTTGTTTAAAATATATGTTTTCTCAAAGAATAAAAAACAATGGTTGCAACATACTGTGTGTGGGAGTTTAAGGTAATTTGTTTGTATGCCGCTCTTTATTATTAAAAAGAAAGTTACAAGCTGAAGTAGGAGATATTCAACCAATCAAATTATAACAAAAATTAAAAAACAAATCAAATAATTATCATATTTTTTGTCATTGGATTCATAATCAATTTCTATAGAGGGCGCCACACTCAGTGCAACATCTTAATTAATTACTTGTATAATATGCAAAATAATTAGGTGAAACAGCAGAACAAAGATTTGTCTTAAACTCTTCTCCCGGGCTGTTTAAGATTAAGTGTCTGATTCATAATCCATTCATGCCATGGCGAATTAGCTGGGAAGGTGGTAAAAGGTTGTTATCAAATTATTAGAGAAAAAATGCTTTTCAATATGTATTACACCGGCTATATATATATATATATATATATATATATCAATTTCTAATATCAGAGAAAGCAATATAATACTATTTCATAGACGACATGTTTGTTGGATAGAAGAAATAAGATAAATACTCTGGCGACTTGCTCAGACCTCGATCCGAATAGTCCCGAGTTTTTAAACTATATATATATATATATATTCACGTAATAATCTAAATTTTTGGCTCCAAACATTAGCAAACTGGGTGGCAGTTGCACTTTGGTACTGCACTTTTCCACTTTATCTTCTTCAAACCAAGAATATAATCAAATATAGTGTCCAGAGACCAGAGAGGTGGCCCGCCTCATCTGTTACAAGCTAGTTCAGGTAGAAGTTTCTATCATTTGTTCATAATGCAAGATAAGGTCATGATGGTGATGAAATCATGAAAATAAGCATCCTATACATAGCTTCAAAGCCTAAATCATCATTATGATCTGAATTGGGTAAAGTTAAGAAATCAAAGACTCAAAAACAAGATGGAAGACCAACCACCTACCAAACATAAAGTGAGAAAAACAAATATGATATCTTTAGATATATGTGAGAGGCTTTTCTTGAGACTCAAACGCAGGCCTGGTGGAGCTTTAGGTGCAATACATGATGGCTTGCACCCTTTGCTACGTTTACAAACACATTACTTCCTGTCCACTTCCCACGCTACGTACTCTTTCCCCATCAACATGCCGATCGTATTGTTAGGAAAGCTACATCAATACCATTCATGACTCATATAAGTAGTACTGTATGTATCTGCAGCCTCATTTTTCTGCATATTTTCTTGAGCTTCGGATCATGTATTGAATTGGAAACTCTTGAGATTTAAGGTATATATATATATATATATATTACCCACTCCTATATATAAAATTGGAGGGGCTGTGAAGAAAAAGATGGGTAAAGAGGAGACGTGAAGTGTGGGGATGTGGTATTTTTGTGTATATATGTATTTGAAGCTAAGCAAAGGGCAACCTGTGCATGGGAGATGGTCTGAAGGTCTTTTTAATTCATTAACATGAACTCTTTATTTCCTTGGGAAATAAAATCCACGTATTCACGTGTATCATAAAATTTATTTGTTTATTTATTTTTTGCATGGATGCGGTCCTCCCATTAGTCAAAAGAGATAGAAAATGTGAAATGTGGTCCTACATCCAAATAAAATTATATAGTGCTTTAGAAAAAAGAAATAAAATAAAATTATTGAACAGTAAATTAATGTTGGTTTAAAAACAATTGTATATAACCGTTAGCTGGTGCATTAATTTAGTACATTACTTTTTTTCCAAAAGAAGGGATCATCACGGGGGTGAACATGGTTTGGTGACCAAACTGACCCAACAAAACATATTTTGGTAGTTTGGTTTGATACTAATTTGTTTGGGTTGTAGTTCGGTTGAAATAAAAAATTAACTAAACTTAGTTCGGTCGATGTTTTCGATCGAAATCAATTAAACTAAATAAAAAAATAAACGAAAAGAAATTTATTTACATTAATTCCTTTATATATTTTTATTTATCTTGATATAAGCAAAAAATTATAAAATTGTTATTTTAATTCAATTTATTGAAAATAATCTACTTATGTTTGTGCAAGAGATAGAAATTTATGTGTACATATTATATATTGTCCCAAATTAAAATATTATTTAGGTAAAGTTTTGTGATAGGTTTTAATTAGCCTCTAAATGTGCACTATAAATTCTTTGTTTATTAAAAGAAATTTAAGAATAATTATAGTAAATACTTAAGAATGAATACTTAATAATATAAAACATCATTTATCGTTTTGATTAGTTTTGTTTAAGTTCGGTTAAAATCAAACCAAAGTGAATTAGTTCAGTTTGGTTAACAATTATAATTTGGTTTTTATTTAATTAACCAAACTTTCGGTTAATTGGCTCAGTAGTTTAGTTTGATCCAACCAAATGATCAGCCCTAATCATCACTAACTAAAGCCACCAATCACGTGCCAGGAAAAATTACCCACTTTAATAACTTCATAAATTTCAAATCGTTATTTGGAATTTTCACTGTAAAATCTTTGCAAGGTCTCATGGTGGCAAAGTTGGCGCCAAATGGCCCCTTGAAGCTGGCGGATTAAGTATGGACTTACCTCTAATCAGGAGGCTAATAATGACCATAATTCCGTCCAAACATTTTTGACACATACTTGGTGAACAAATAAATAATGTCTATTTGTGGTTTAATTTGCATGTTTAAGATGTTATAAATTGCTAGAATATTTTTTTATGATTTGTTTTACATCAAAATTTTGGATCAAATTTTATATATTTTGCCCCAAAAATGCTCAAAATATAAAATTTAAAACCAATTATATACTTTGGTTTGATTTTTTTGGACATAATCTGGTCGCGGTCCAATTCTAAATATCATCAATCCCATTAATTGATTTGTATTTTAAGACATAACCAGCCAAATTAATGCTCCCCTAGCCATCTGGGATCAACCCTCGCCACAACCATATAATCAAAGTTCAAATTCAGCTAATCACTAATAGGTGTGATCTGTCAATTAACCTATTTAATCACTAATAGGTGTGACCCTCTAAGCTCAGTGGTTGAGCCATTTCTTCAATGCTTGATCCATAGTTCTTCCCATTAACTTTTGTCCCTTTTCATTCCAACGATGAACTTTTTCTAATTAAGGGTTAGTCAGCATAAAAAATGTAAATTTTATAAAAAAATTAGTATATATTCAATGTGCTTCATGTTCATAATAATCATGTGTTACCCCAAAGTGGGTCTCCGATACAAAATAAATCAATAAAAAATAAGACAAAATAAGAATTCTTTTTTTTGACAAAAGACCCTTTCTGAATTAATCATGATTATTTTGTGCTCCTGTGTGCTTCCACTTAACCACTTTTAATGAGGCTGACTACTTAAAAATTTCATGCGTTTTACATACCTTTCATGCCAACCAAACAACTAGTAGATGCTATCATCTTAGGTTCTCGAAAAAGTCCTCTCTTGGTTGGGAATACCGCATGTAGCACAGTACACACTTCATGACAAAGTCAATAATATCTCAGAAAATTGGTAAAATTTAAGGACACGAAACACAGGTAGATTCTTGTTCATTAAGTCAACATAGATGTAAATTCAGAGATTGAAACATACATTTATGAGAGGCCAAACAATCAGGTACAGCTCTTTAACTATTTAACTATCTTCATACAGAACCCTCGGTCAAGGCTTCAAGTTGCACCTTTTTTTGCACACACACAAGTTGAAGAACACAACTTTCAAGCATCACTTGATAAGACTGGTCGTCACCTTGATGCCCCTTACCCTTGATATTTGTTCTCCGTCCGATGTTGTTTCCTGCTATAGCACATAAAACGCAGCAGATATGTTATCTCTATTCATGTCAAGCATAAGAGTAAAATTGCTTTACTGGCAAATATTTTATGTCAAAAATCTCATAAAACAACCTGTTCTGAAAATCTGAGAAGGAACTATGGCACAATTAACGTCACTCCTGGAAGAATACAATAAGGTTATTAGTGATAGACTAAACTCATATATGACCAAAGTTTGAATTGCATAAAAAAAAACTATGCAAGAATAGTAATGCTCACGTTGTATTCTTAACACAGATCTCGAGGTTCCCTGGAGTTTTCTCAACGTTTTCCACCACCTCATCTGAATGCACTGATGACTTACTCGCATCAGTGTGTTTAACTAAATCCTTAATGCTTGTTTCCACCTCTGGTTCATGCTCGCTACAGCTATCCACAGCTTTTCCATTGTCTATGGATGAATCCCTTTTAGCCATAGATGTTGCTACTTGTAGGGTTGTCAAATCTTCATCACTCTTATTCGGTCTGGTTTCTGCCTGGCATTCTTTTTTATTTTCAGGATTCACTCCAGAGGAGTTGTCTGGATGAGCTTCTGCTTGATACATGAATTCAGATGTTTCCTCCAATGGTTGCTTTTCCAAAAATTGACCAGATGAGACTGATGAGCTGTGATCAAAAACTATGGCACCTCTGAGTTTAGGTGTGACGACAAGAGGATTCCAAATAATCATTAATCTTCCAATCCACAAACTCAGGTTTCCCCTCATGCAACGAGGTTGCATGAACACGACTAGTGGCCAGTTCTAGATCAAGTGAATCAAATTTATCCTGAAATATGTCCTTCGGTTCAAATGGTCCATTTGAGGTCTCGCTCAAGTCAAAAGAGTCCTTGGACCAAACAGAGTTTAGTTCACCATGATAAGCCCCTGCCAACAACCAACCTTTATTAGGTGTCTTGCTAATGTAAAGTAATGATCATAAACAGTTCCTACTAAGCCTTACCAGCAGATTTTTTCCTTTTTGATTTTAGCAGCTTCAACTCAATGTCTGACCTCAACATGGTTATGCCTTTTACCAGATAAACATGTTGAAGTTAGGAGTTCATTTTAAAATTTGTTTCCAAAAATGCTTTTGTTATCAGAAGATGTCAACCTGTCGTAGATGATGACTCGTCACTGTATAATGAAAAGTACAGAGAAAAATCAATAAGAAGCCATATGGGCATTTAAATGCAAACAAAAAAGAATTCAGTATAAGAAAAACATATTACCTCAAGCTCAGGGTTTCTCCAGCAATTTCTGAAGAAAATGCCATGAATGGATCCTGATTTTTGGCTCCAATCTTCTTGTTTTGGACTTCAGAAGCTGAGCAACTGCGTAGTTGAAAATATAAATGAAGATAGAAGTCACCTTGAGTCCAAAATTTTGGACATAGCCATACACCATATACCTTTCTCCACATGGCAAAAATCCATGTCCTTCTGATGCGTTGCACTGGAAATGTTGGGGCAAGTTCATTTGCCAGGAATCAGGAACGAATCCTAAGGAAAAAATGTCCAATATTAACTGCCTTAGCACAAGTGATCAAACAGTGCATACCAAGTGTTGATGGCGAAACGAGTAATCTATATGGATGAAAAATAAAATAATAGAATTTGCACACTGATAAAATAGAAGTATAAAACAGGCCAATTGAAGCACCCAAATCCAACAAAAAAGGATAAGTAGGTAAACCTAGAAAGAATTAACAACATAGCAATAGAAAATGTGGCCATAAAAAGATAGTACTGAAGGGTTCTAACGTGGGAGAGAGCTAACAAGATCACAAATCAAAAAAATTAAATCCCCCCAAAAGTTAGAACCTCCCAAATGATCTAAGATGGACAAATAATTGTGGAAGTAGTAAACAAATACAGCATAAATAATACTAAATCAAGTTAAAATCAACTAAAGACTCAAGTTTTGGTGAACAAGTCAAATCATACAAGAGTTTTAATTGATTTAAAACTTGTTCACTCAATATGCTCTAAAGATCAAGTCAAACACAAGAGTATTGAGTGTAATAGATAATAAGTAAAACGAATACATAAGTAAATAAACAAGAGAAGAAATAGAGAAAATGATATACAAGACATGAGATTATTATAGAAGTTTGGAACTCCTACTCTTCTTTCCTATCCCTTCCAAATCCTTAAGAGATTACAAACAAACTCAACATTTTTAGCCAAACCTCACAAGATCAATGACACACTTGTCAAGTTCTTTATAAACTCTTTTTTCATGTAAAAGTGAGAGAGCTTTTAGCGTGCTTGTTTTTTGATTATGAAGGAAGTAGAGGATCGATGGATATGATTGAGCAATGGGAACTAACGCATTTAGGCATCATGTAGGTTATCGATTTCTCCAGGCCTGAGATGGGACATGACATGTTGAAACAAAAAGCACAGAATAATTCTCAGGCCCAAAATAGATATGAATACATAGTCATGGCTACAAAAATCATAGGCAATAGTCTTAGGCACAAGAAGAGACCGGAACATATGTAGTTAAAGCGACAAAAACCACAGGAAATAATTCTCCCCTCCAGCTGAAAATATTACTCATAAATGGAAGATTAAAGCTACAAAAGCCATAGGAAATAATTCTCCCATCCAGCCGTTCAATGTCAATAGAAAATATCATTCATCTAAAAAATCTATTATGCTGTGCAATAATTGTTTAATGAGAATTATAAGAAATCAAAGCTAGGAAATTCCAAACTGCACTCAAAATGCTAACCTAACCAATTAGTCTCTGACAAGATTAGAAGTTAGGATAAACAAGTAGCATCCAGCTGAACCCTTACCATAATAAGACCCACACTAGAATTGCTCTCAACCAACACATAAGGGGCAATTCAGAATACGCTTTAAGCATATGTCAAACACATCCTTAAATAGAAAAGGAAGAATGAGTATGGTTACTTAATGAAATCAAATACCTGCATGACCAACATGCTTTTCGTATCTAACCCTATGCCTGCATTGCATTCAACAATATGGTATTGTTATACAACCCCAACAGGCATGAAATACGAAAACAAGAAAACTTGATTGGGACAAACTTGGTCGACGCTACAAATGCATCTTTAAAATCATAATCACATATCTCCCCGTCAAAAGGTTCACTTTTCCACAATGCATCCTCATCAAACAAATTCTCATTTTGAAAATCATAGCTACCTGATAAAGAAGCAAGTAGTCTTTAAGAAATTATTGCATGCAATCAACATAAAGTACAGTATAGTTTGAACATTTGCATGCGTGAACATGCGTGCAAGTGCATATAATCAAGTCCTCTTTGTCAGAAAAGCATTTGCTACCTCCACTTAGAGAGCATATTTAGTCTTTTGCACCTGTTGGCAATCTCTTGTCATGTATTAAGTTAATGGAGTATAAAAAATGAAAACTAAGGTTTTCAGGATATGTGCCTTTCTGTATTCTACAACTTGCTTAGGAGTTCGTGTGACTATCATTGATCTTGTCTCATATTTCATATTACTTTGTGAATGCCATTTTTTGCTGGTTATAAAAACTCTAATTTCTTGAAGTACAATGTTGCAGCCTAGTAGTTTGCAGAGAAACATAAAACTGAAGATCAAATCCAATATTCAAAATAACTTGATTTGTCAATCCAAGAGTTTATGCTTGATCTAGCTTCCTTTGACATCTACCAACGCCCATGTATATTTCATTAGCTGCAGGGAAATGATAGCTCAACACGATCTAATGAAAGTGATTTTAAATTACTATATAAGTTTTAAAATCCAAGCACACCTAAGTACATTCACCCATAAAAATTATTACATCAAATCAGTCTGTTTGATGTTTCCATACTTCTCCACAAAACAAAATAATATATCATACACAAAAGTAAAGAGCTCAACTTTACGAAAATTTGGCTTGATGAAGCTAGCCAAAAAATGGTTAAGTGTTTTTTGAACCACAGTCGTTAAGAAACATAAACGAGCTCCTCTTCTAGAATCTACTTCTTTCCATCAGCAGGAGTCTGAAATTGTGGAACCCCTTAGGGAAGCCCAAAATATGCCATAGTGGATAAATAAATATCATTCTCATATTCCATCCACCTACCAACCGATACCTAACGGGTCTTGGGGGCATTAGATCCTAAAGTAGGATCCATGAGATTAAAAATGACAATTTTTTTATGGCCAGATCCAACAATTGCACATTAAAATTCTACTCAATTCAAGCTTGTGTAAGCAATTTCAAGCCAACTTAGATCAAGCCAAATCAAAACCAACTCTAATCAACAATGGAAAAAGCTTAATTTTTTTTCAAATAGCTACCTAAGCTATTGCCATTGTTCAAAGCTCAATATCCATGCCAACTGACATACAATTAGTGTAAGGTCCAAAAAATGGAAAGAGACGAAAAAGAATAATACCAAACCATCTTTGAATGCCTTTGTTATTGTTCTTGCTGCAAAACTCCCCTGTCTTTGCCAGAACATCATCAATTGGCAGAACATACAGATTTTCCAGAGTACCATCCACATCACTGGACATCGGTAAGTTTTTATTATTTACCACATTTGATGTTTCCACCGTTTGACTAAATAAACTTTGGATGTCGTCCGCCCTATCCTAGAAGAAAAAACACTTCCAATTAAACAACAGGCGTCAAATAATTATATAGATCATCCACACAATATCAAATAACATCAAAAGCATAACATGAATGTGTTGTGAAGCCTCTTCACAGACAAAAGGGAAAAGGAACATTCCAACAGTCCGTACCCTGCGATACAATGTATCAAAAATTGAAAACCAAGTTGTGATCTAATTAGGAAAGTAAACTGGTATTTACTTGTTTGGACATCAAACTAGTGAAAATAGTATAAAAACCACACATGAGCCTAGAGTAGGGACTGGGAATGACATCCTGCATAATAGTTGACAAAAAGTTTGTAGAAATTTATTCATTTTAACATATCAATGAACTCTCTACACATTGCACGCTTTCATAAAGACACAAACTTCATTTTTTTGCTCAGTTTGTTAAGACAAGGTTATAGATTCCTGGCAACCAACATCTCATCAAGCCTGTCCTGTACTTTCTAAAGTTATACAATGAGGCTGATGTTGAATATCAATTTCCATTTTCCTTCTTGTTGAAACTTAGAATTTGCATGACCTTGAAGGCTTAAGTTGAATGTGAGGGTATATAGTAAGTGACAAAAATCCCAAAAAGGCCAACCACAACATAGCTGTTTCCGCAGACTTGTGTCATTGACTTCACTGCACGAACTAAAATTGGTGGTACAAATTCCAGCTGAACAGGAAAGGCCCAGATGGGCATTTAATGAATGACATAACTCACCAACCTGTCCCCTGCATAGCTGGATCTGCCGGAGGTAGACATCCCCTCCCAGTACAATGGGCACTCGTCGAGCCCCAAAATGTACCCTCCTCGCAGGGAGGGCTGTGATTGACCCATTTTTTTTCATCAATATAAAGAGTAGTTTAATAGAGATAAAAAAAATAACAAATGCCTAGAATAATAATAACATGATATATCCAACGCCAATCACTATAAAACACTTTAAAGGCAGTATCTGCTCTGGATCAAAGCTATATGTTATGATCATTTTCTATCTACCCTTCTTTGGTACCTGACAATAATTGCAAAGATACACTTCAATAACTGAAATGATATCCAATAGGAAATCATAAAGAGGCTTCAACAACTGCTACGTGGAAATAGTGAATGACAACAAAGCAATTAGCAAAATCCTTCTGGATACAATCATCAATTGCATGTCATAACAAACATGTTTAACCAAGCTTCGCAATGTTGGATACCAGTATCATGTCTTTCACCTAGACAGACATATCAAAGATATGTTGAGACATTCAATAACTTTTTTGATGTATTTATTTATTTATTTATTTTTGTATAAGATAATACAATCTATAATCAAATGGATCATAGATAAGGATCCACGTACCCAACCTCTATTTTTGGTATAAGGTGAAAGAAGAAGAAGACAATAATGTTCATTATTTATCTCTTCATTACAAAGACATGCAAATATACCTTCATTTTAAACACACAATCACGCAATTACACTACATATTTAAGCATGTAATTTTCATAAAAGCATCAATAAAAGGAGGAACGATGCGGGTCTATTAGCCCCTCCAGCAATAGTGATGATGAAGGCCCTCAAATTCAGTAAAATATCCTGCCTATGTAAATGCAAGAGAACTTCAACTGAAAACATCAGAATTTTTTATTATTTTACCTGTTCAAGAAAAAAGTAATCATTCCCAACATATTTTAGCTTCTTCCTTGAGCCCTTGATCTCTCTGTCCATAGAAAGTGGGATCGCTTCATTGGAGAAGGCTCTAATAGAAAACATGAGAAAGTGGAATCAATCAATCAAGAAGCTTAGCCTGTGTACAAGAAAAGGAAAAAATTGTGACCTGAAATTTTAATTTTTCAATAAAATTAGTTTTTCCCATTTCTGTATTATCTTTGTATGCTATTTTACTCACAGGTCATTTTTATTATAATGTCAAACTCTTCATACACTTTCTTGCAGACTTTTGGATGTAATTTTCATATTCTTTTGCCTTTTGGTTCCTGAGGCTTAAGTTGCTCATACTTCCCCTTTAAGAGTTCTCTTTTAATGAATTTCAACTTCACAAAAAAAAGTAGAAATGGCTTCCCACTTTGAATGGATAGGGGAGGTGGCTTTACATATCAGCCTCATATTTGCATACGGAAAGAGGGTGTTACCATGATTAACTGATAATTATCTCATAAGAAAAGGAACAACGTTACTCTTGTGCCCAAGACTGACCCTCATTCACAAGATCTAATACATTAATTACAAACCTCAAAAGGTGACTTGCCTTGATCTTCAAAACTATAAAGCATATTCTGCTCAGTGCATGGGAGTTCTAAATTGCTCGTCTGTTAACTTAGTTGCTCATGCAGGGCATCATAGTCTTTTACAGAGTTCATATTAGGAACTCGAGTTTAATTAGAAATTTCTTTGTATATCGTAATTAATTTAAAGATAATTTATAACTTGCTTAGTTTAGGCTTCTTTTGGTTTTGCCCATAAACACTGACTACCCCATACATTGAAATACATTTTTTGATGACAAATGGATAAGTTTTTAGTTTTATTTGGTGGCATACAATTGTTATTTCTTATTATCTTCTGTTTTCTTTTATTTTCCTTATTGCATCAAGTTGCTCTGTCTATTCAGCACTTTTTTTTTTCAAATGTTGGATAAGGTAAAATTTCATTAAAACTCCCCAAAGGGAAAACTAATACACATGCTCATTAGATGAGATGACTAGAAAAATAAAATTGCACAAAAATAACAAAACTGAGGCAACAAAACCTGCATATTTTTTTATTGTTAAAGAACATAAAATAAAAAGTCATGTTAAATTCTTTCTTTCCTGGCTTTTGCTAAATTTCAACCTCAAATGTAAATAAAGCACCATCATTAATTCACTTAACAAGTCACAAATTTACAAAATCAAAATAAATTTTACAGAATATTCACCTGTAGGGTTCATTAGGTGAATGGACAGGTGTTTTCACTCCCACTTTGCCTAGGCCTGACCAAAAAACCAAATTTAGACAGATAGAGTCCACAATTTAGACAGTTTCCATGCGTTATTTAAAAGTTGGATCAAGATGTCATTTCCACAACTTATAACAAGGTGACTTGACAATTACAAAATTCAGCTGGTGCTCCGAGAGTTTCCGAGATGAGACACATGGGAAAAAAAGTAATCAAAATAAAGAAGTGCAAGCACCAAAGAATCAACAGAAAAGTGTGGAAGAAAAGCTCATTTTTTTCCACAAGCTTAGTTATAAAAAGACCGAAAAGATGATTGACACAAGTATTATTTGTATGGCAATAAAACTAGCTTGTATTATTTGTATGACTATAAAACTAGCTTGTATCTATTAGCCACAACACTGCACATTATAGGCCAACCCAATAGTTCCCATAGACCCACAAGTCATGATATATATAGAAACACATATTCAGTATTCGTACAACTTTCGCTAGAACCTTGACTTCAATCATTTGGCGGCATATAGTAGATGTTGAAAAGATGAAACATGTATACAGAGAGTTAAGACACTCTAGTTAGGGAAGAATGTGATGAATCAAAATTGATCCACCATGATTGTTCTTTCATATCATATAGACAATGAGACTATAACAATATGCTACAACCACCCCACAAAATATGGGGTCTAATACCTAAATCTCTAAAAAACTTATATACTTAGGATAAACACATAAATAGTCAACACACATATGCAATACACGATATGACTAAATAAACTATTTCTCAACACTCCACTCAAGCTATGAATGGGAAAAAATCAGGCATAGCTTGTAGAGAATCTCTTCATGTCTATGCTGAAAAAAATATTTAGTGGTTCTCTTTCCTAACAGCTCGAGCATTTGGGACAAATGGTTAGATCATTTAAAAATTACATGGTAGAAGAGCCAAAGGTCTAGGGTTCAAATCTCATTGACAATATATGCCCGGAGAGACATTAATTTACTCCATGTTGTGACCAATGGCTATTTACCCCATGTTTGTATTTGTCCGCGTGCTAGCCTTAAAAAGTTTGCTTGCACATGAGGGAGAGTGTTCAAGTAAATATTTAGTAGTTCCCTTTTCTAATAGCTTGAGCTTTTGAGACAAGTGGTTAGACCATCTAAAATTTACATTCTTCTAAAAAACTTGAGTGAGAATATCTGCTAACTATTCCTTAGTCCTAACATAGCTAACTTATATCAGCTTGCCTTTTACTTTCTTCCGTATCCAATTCAATGTGTTTTTTAGCCCTCTTATGACAAACAAAATTGTTAGCTATATACATGGCTGCCTTATTGTTACACCACAACTTCATGGTCTAGAAATTGGAAACCATACTTCTCAAGCAACATTTTCATCCAAAACAATTCAGTAGAAGCTTTTGGCCATTGCTCTATATTCAGCCTTGGCCATTGCTCTATATTCAACATTTTCATCCCAGAGTGATAAAATAGCCACTGGTTTATCTTGTGTTAAATGTAGAACAAATTAGAGTCAATAAAACCTTGCACCTCAAGTGGTTCTACTCCTGTACTTTTTGCATGGAACATCCCCCTTGGATGGATACTTCTTTAGGTATCTTAAAATTCTTACCACTGCCTTCCAATGAGAGGTTCTAGGATTTTTCATATACTGACTTGTCACATTTACCACAAACGAAAGGTCGTCTTGTGACAGTAAGATCAGTTTTCAACTATTTTTCTATATTTGGACTGACCTTGCAACAACTCTCCTTCATTTGGCTCAAGCTTCTTAGAGGTTTCAAGTGGTGTGTTAACTAGTTTTGCATCCATGAGTCCAATTTCCTTGAGCATACTTCAAGCATACTTGTTCTAACTTAAGAGTATGCCCTTCTAACTTCTTGACACCTCTATACC
The DNA here is from genome assembly GCA_033002965.1 of Piper betle. Classification (NCBI taxonomy): domain Eukaryota; kingdom Viridiplantae; phylum Streptophyta; class Magnoliopsida; order Piperales; family Piperaceae; genus Piper; species Piper betle. Next base: position 39,787 of record JAURVB010014037.1, on the reverse strand, counting down.
TAGGAAGCATTATTGAAGTCTTCCCAAGTCTTTAATCTGCAATTTAGAATGAACTTTTTGACAGGTGCAACACCAACTGGATCAAACCTAGAGATGATTATATCATCAACATACACCATCAAAACAGCGCATTCCCTTTTTGCTTTCTTAAGGAATACTAAGTAGTCTAATTTGGTTCTAGTGAAACCTCTCAAACCAAACCAAGCTCTTGCGGTCTCTTTAAGTCCATAAGTTGATTTGTTCAACTTACAGAATTTGTTGGACTCCCCTTAGCAATGAATCCAAGTGGTTGGGGCACATGTAGACATCTTCTTCGAGATCTCCATGGAAAAAAGCATTTTTCACATCTATTTGGGGAAGCTCCAAATCTATTCTTGCTGCTAAAGCTATTCGAATCCTCACTGAATTAAAGTTCAAGCTTTGGGTAGGGAACATAGACAATGCTTGAACTCCATGACAACTTGCAAAGTAAGCAGCAGCAGGCAATCAGAAGCAACAATCTCATTAAAGTCAATAGTCTTCAACATAGCGAAGTCCAGACATTAGCTTTTGAACAAGAAGAGGTAACACCAAAAGCAACACAATGCAAAGAAAATCCAATAGCAAATCACATAACGTGACATGCTTTGTTGAAGCAGTCTTTTCGTCCAAGAAATCTAGCAGCTGCATCAAGTCACAGAAAACTTTCAACGTCAACTTCACCAAGAATACCCAATAGCGGCAACCAGAAGGGCATCTTGGGCATCATGACAATGATAGTAGAGTAGCAGGAACTTGGACATTTTCCGTAACAAACATCCATATCCTGATTTTCCCCATCCAAGCTAGTACACAGCTTGGGCACAAAAAAATATCATTCAAACTTGGCTGTTTTTTATAAACAGACCAAAAAGAAGGGAAGCTCTTACTGCAATACAAACAGGCAAGAAGCAGGATGGTAACAACTTTACACCAGAAGCAAGTGGAGAACTAGTTTTCAGATTCAGTGAACAAGAGTTGACCTTGGTGAAGGACCAAAGGATTTCATCGAAGTCAATAGCAGCACAAAAAATAGAGGTCTTACAACCACAATTGACAAGAAGAGCAGCATTGATTCCAGGCCTCAAAAATTGAGGAGCAATTAGTAGCACATGAGAGGGAGAGAGAAGTTCAAGCTTCCAACTTCCCTTCCCCAAGAAAATCAAACAAAAGCTTACAACAGCCAAAATAGAACCTGCCCTGGTACCATGTTGAAAAACTGAAACACGTATACAAAGAGTTAAGATACCATATTTAGGGAATGTGGCGAATCAAAATTGATCCACCATGATTGTCCTTTCACATTATATAGACAAGAAGACTTTAACAGTCTGTTACAACAACTCCATGAATTATGTGGTCCTATCTATAAATTGTCTACTACTAATATACAAACCAAGGACAAAAACAAGAATAGTCAGCACACATATGTAATACATGATATGACTAAATATACTATCTTAGCAGTAGAAAAGAAGTACAGCATTCTTCTGAAATATAAATAGAAAAATGCATATACCCTCCACTGAAAATGCAACATGCTCCTCCTTTATAGGTATTCTGTAAGTTCCATGACAACCTTCCTCCCCAACTAACTCAAGGACTGATAACTTTGCCAGAGGAGAAGTATATAATGGATTTCGTTGATTGTCCGCTATTGCACATTAAGACATAGAAAAGTTAGCGTCAGCAAACTGTTATCACATAACCGTGAAAAAGCACGAATGAAGTCAAATATAAAAAGAATGCTTTACATAAGTCAATCAAGAAGAAGTGTACAATATAAGCCCCATCAAACTTCTGAGGTTTCCATCTCGGATTTTTTATATTTCTTAAGTTGAATATTAAATAACATCACACAAGAACAAAGGAAAGCAGTCAAATAAAATGGTTGTCAAGATCAAACCTAACAATATTTATCCAAGTTGAAGCCAAAGTAACTTCACTGCTTTTGTTTTAATACTCTAACCAAAAATCCATAATTCCATTCACATCATGGATGCTTGGTAATCACAGATTGCCATGGCCTTTATTTATAGGCATGCACAACATACAAAAGTGGTAACAACTTACAACCATAATCACTAATTTCTAGGATACTATCTACACCTGTTGATAAGGTCATACATTCAAATTCTTACCTACCTCCTAAAGACTAGGACAACAAATCAAAATCTTCCAACAATCCCCCTCACATTGGAGATTGTAAATCAACAACTTGAAACATACAAGCATCTCAACAATAGCACTCTTCCACCATCAACGCCTTTCAATGTATTCTTCAAGCAACAGATGTCTTCAATGTGAAGGAAAACAAAGTTCATGTCTTCATTGCCAATAAGGAAGATCATCTTCTATGACAATAAAGTGACTTCCATACATGTCTCTCCCCCTCAAGCTGAAATCAGCAAATCAGCTTGACCAAGCAACAAATAAAAATCCGTCCAAAAAGACACACAAAATCCTCATTAAAGGACACTAATAAGGATAGACAAGCACAAATCCTTATTGGACAAAAAAATCTTGTAGGACAAATAAATGTCTAAAATGTGATGGAAGTAGTAAAATGTGACAAAAATAATTTTAAAAAAAGGTCAAAGTAGGAAGAGTAGGAGGAGGAGAGGGGGATTAAAATAGAAGAGTAGGAATAAGCAAACTCCTTTACTTTAAGGGTTTGAACTTTCCTCTTGTAAGTCATGCGTGCGGAGAGGAATGCTCTAGATGCCATGAAGAAAAATAAAATAATGGAAGCTTCGTGATCACAGATTACCTAGGCATTTATTTATAGGCATGTACAACTTACGAAAGTGGTAACAACTTACAACCATAATCACTAATTTCTAAGATACTATCTAGACCAGCTGATAAGGTCATAAATTCAAATCCTTAACTATATCCAAAAGACTAGGACATCAAATCAAAATCTTCCAACAAAATCCATAGCCCAGAAAGCATAATGAACTTTACCAAAATATCCACTTTAACGAGCATGGTTATTAGTTTTAGTATACACACAAGGGTTGAGACAAGTTAGTTATAGCTTTTCAAAGCTGCTGTGAACTCAGAAAATTAAACTTTTGAGTGAAGCTGTGGTATATCCAAACCACCAAAAAACAGACTACACAGAAAGGGAAAAGGCAAATGTAAAGTGCATAAGAAAATTCATCATTGGCCTAATATGCATTTCAGGCACAAATTAATAGTATGATTCACAATGGACATACACTGATCAGATGCCTGGTTTCTCACACCTTGTTGGTCAGTAGTTGTGGCAGAAGAAAGTTCCTGGCTGAATTTTTCATGACCAGAAAATTGCAGGGTATGGTGGTAACAAAGTTAATTCATAAGTAAAAGAAAACAGATCATAAAACCCCTTATTCAAGAGCATACGTCTTCTGAGAAGCAATTTCCTTGTGATGCATCAGTTTGGGCACTGTTCCATATACTGAAATCACAAAAAGAAAAAGATAATTACGGCCAACTGAATAAAGTAGAATCTTTTAGTGAAAAGGCTTACTCCTTTTATTTGATCCGAGAGGGCTAAGGGAAGTAGCTCCAACAAATTCAGAAGGAATAGATGATAAGGATATGTTATCAGCCTTCTTGTTACCAAAAGCACCTGCCATCTCAAAACGAGTGAAAAATCAAAACCAAATAGAAGTCAAGCAAACACACAAGATGACCCCTATGGACAACAGAAATGCTACATCTATCTCCCTTGTAAATTTTCATGAGCTACACTATGGACAGCAAAAATGCTACGTTTATCTATATAGACCCCACATAATGTCCCCTTCAGGTGACCTTGTCACGTTTCTTGAAAATTACTGGCTACAATGAGAATGTAAAAGACCATACTATGTGTTGAGAAGACCTAAATAAGAATAAAATGTTATGGAACGAGTTCTGAAGACACAGTTATAATTTCAAGCATTGTTGCTTTCAGGAGACCAGGGAAAAATTAACCTAAGAAAAGAAAATAATTATTCTGTGTCCAACTTTATGTTTTAAGTGCAGTGCAAGATTTTATTTCCTCCTAGAAATGAAACACACTTCTTCTTCTTCTTCTTCCACCTGATGCTGAAAAGGTATTGAAAAGTTGTTGAGGATATGGATCCAAAACTAGGATCTATATGATTACAAGTGGCAAAGTTTTGATGGTCAGCTCCCCTTCCAGATGCCAACCCTACTCCACTGTCCAATCTTTGGAGTGGCAATGGACAAGACTTGGCAGAGCTAGTAGTGGAACACATGTATACAAAATGTCTTCCCCACAATATTGGAAAATTACATGAAAAGGACCATACTAGGAGTCAGAAAAACCAAACTACTATGTAATATAATAAAGGGTAGAATTTTCAAAACCATTTGGTACTTCAGGTGTTTTGGAAGTTAGGAACCCATAAGTTTGAAGAATCTTATGCAGTAAAAATCTGGTGTGAAGCAAGAAGAGAAGATAACAAGGGAAAGGAAGAAAATAATATTCAATAAACTTTATGTTCCTTCTGTAATAAGGCTTTTAATATTCTTAAGTGGTGAACATGTATGGCATGTAGTCCACTTCATGGACAACACTAGAATCATCCAGCCTTAAAAGATTTAGATCAAGTCAATTAAAACAGCCACAATTTGTTATATGCAGCATAACTAATTTATCATCACAGTATAATCTGGGATTAGCCCATTGATGACAGCAATGACAAAACTGCAGCTTATAGGCATTAATTATACTGACAAAACAACATAAGAAACAAATTTAAAAGTACAATGAAATACAATTGTGAGATAGGACAAGTAAAAATATGTATGGAGCACCAAGATCTATACCATTCGGACAAGCATTTGTATTGCATCCAGCAAAGGATTCTACAACATGTTTTAGGGTCAAAACATCCAATGATCGACATTCTGCATCAAATTGTGAAAATTTCTTTCCCTCCTGGTCATAATACTCTAATCCTGACGATTGCTGCTGCCTTTTCCTTTGATCAAAGTATTGTTTTTGCCTTCAAGAGTTAACAAGAAGACAATTAAGGACAGTACAAGATTGAAGAAAAATGTAAATAGAAAAGAAGTTTTAGAATTTTCTATTGATGATGGCAAAAGTGAACATGTCAGTTACCTATTCTGCACCGACTTTCTGGACTGAAATAGCCTCCATTGCAAATGAATCCACATGAAAGCAAACCAATCAGTCAATAAATAATAAGACAGAATGAACAACGCTACAACAAGCATTGTTTTTAGGGAAACAGACTTAGAGCATACAAAAGTAAAACTTTAGTAACCCAATGTGGAATAAGATAGTGCACGCAAGGATATCATAGAATCAATGTAAAATAAATGTATCACTACATTCTTATCTTAAGTGCAAAGTTAAAATGAAGAATGCACTGTGAAAAAATCAGTTTGTCATCAAGTCATTATCGTTGGAATCACCAAAGTCAAAAGTACTGAAGAAAAAACCTAACAAATGATGTTACATACATTTTAGTTGTCATTTCAATCACCAAAATTTTTCATGCATTTTAGTATTTCTTTCAATCACCAAATTCAATAAATGCTGAAGTAGAAATCAAATGTATCATGTTACAAACATTTTAGTCATTTTTTCAATCACAAAACTCAAGAAGTACTAAAGTAGATGCCAAACATATCATTTTAAGCACATTTTCAACAGATTCAAGAAGTACTAAAGCAGACAACAAAAAGATTGCATTACATACATTTTTGTTGTTATTTCAATCACTGAATTCAAAAGCAGTTAATTTGATGCCAAACACATCATGATAAATATATTAGAGTCGTTATTACAATCAATAAACTTAGAAATACTAAAGTAGATACCATACATATCATTTTAGGCACGCATTAGTCGTTATTTCAATCAGCAAACTCAAGAAGTACTAAAGTAGCATATCAAATTACATACATTTTTTTTAGTCGTTATTTCAATCACCAAACTCAAGAATTACTGAAGTAGATACATGTCATGTTACACACATATTAGTGGTTATTTCAATCACCAAACTAGGGGGAAAATACTAAAGTAGATTGCAAAGATGAAATGTTATCCAGAATACAGTCATTGTTAACACCAACATAGACGATGCCATGTTCCAGCAATTCAACACTTACAGCAGTCACTTTTCGACGTGATCCTCCCATCCACTGCAGCATTGTTGCAGAAAAACTTTTCAACACAATGGACGTAGCCAATTACTATTGAGATCAACAAACAAATCAAAATCTGACCAAATTCAATTACTCGACAAATTTAGCACAAAATGTATCATCAATTTCACCTTCACCTGACAAAACCCGGCGGAATTGGAAGCTCGACCCGCCGGAAAAGGGGAAACGGGAAAGAGCGGCGCACAAACCTTCTTCTCCGGCACGTCGCCGCCGCCGGCTGTCCGCAAGGTTAGGTCGGTTGGGCGAGTAACCGGGCTACCGGTCCTATCGGTTACTAGTGGGGCCTGAATCGGGGGCCCTTTTCTTGGCTTAAATCATCCGGGTTTAGGGGAGCTTCGTTGGAGCTAGCTCGAAGCTTAATTTATAATTAATGATGATTTTTTTTATTTGGGAAAACTTAGTATGTATAAATTTTGTGATGATTAGTATTTTATTAATAAATATTATTCATCATGAACAATTAAATTGTTTTTCTAATTATAATTTATAAGATTTTATGTAATTAAATAGACATAGATTGCAATAAATTGCACTTAATTTTTTTTAAAAAAATTATTGTAGGAGAGCTCTTGTGGAATTAGAATAATGGATAAAAGTAATTATACAAGTATATCTCAACATAGGATAATAGAGCACTCGTAAAATATTCAAAATAGTGTTTTGTAGATAATATAAATTTTATGTGAATAAACATAGAAGTTTAGAGTTTATTGTGTTAAGAAATCTTGCAAAGTCGACATAAAATAATTAGTGAGCCCACGGGAACATAGTTTGCCAATTACATGTAAAATATTATATGACAATACATGTTAACCTAAATAAATCCTTGTATTATTACTCGAGTTTAGTATGCCATGGAGTAAAATTGACTCGAAGCTAGCTCTAAACCTGCTCCGAATCATTTATATTATTTTTCCAATTAATTAAATAAAATATTACATGAAATGATCATAGATTGTTACTTTGAAGCTTAAAATTGATAAATATACTATTTGTATTATCTTAAAATAATGATTCATCTAAATTAAAAAATAATATATTATAATAACTTCAATTATTTGATTTGCGATCCGATCATCAAATCTATAAATAAGGAAATATCTATGAAGTTTGGCTCAAAAAGTCACGAAATAAAGTCAACTTGGATAAATTTTGGAAATGAAAAAGGTTTTAAAATTATGCTCGATATGGGCAGTAGGTACGATAATCTAAGAATAAGATCACTAGAAACTAGAGAGAGCTCTTGTTTAGCTAAAGCGTATACAGAATATTGCATTTTTGGTTTCATTCCCAAATATTTAGTCCTTCGAGAGAGTTCGTCAACGATTATGTATATATTGTACATATCATATCAGCTAAAACAGGGAAGAACACACACACTGACGCCTACCATGATCCAAGCCTATCTACAATCACACCGATCATTTTTACACAACTTTGTGATTGTTACATGTAAGTAGACACTGATCGTCTCGATCACATAACAGAGCAAGTAGCGTTGACGTTGTCATCGTTGAACATGTTGCTAACCTTGTCATCCCCTCTGTTGGTGATGGGAATTGCACCATGCTTGTTTGGGTCATGGTATCCATGCCTCCAGTAGTTGTAGCTCTCTTTGTAGTCGTTGATGTCTCGGAAGTAGTTGGAGGCGTTGGTGAAGTAGAGGGGCACGTTGTTGGGCCAGAACTCGGCTCTTTTCCCACTCCGTCTCACCGCCTTCAACACCTTGTTTCGGTCGACGTAGCCGATCACCGTCACTTTTCCAGTTCCAAGTTCACTTCCACTGTATCAACTCCTGCCATGCAGACCATACTGAAGAGAAGGGGAAGAAGAAAGAGACGATCGTATTTGTGTGCGTGTGTTATACATGTTGGTGGGGTTTTGATAATTATCCTTTGATACGGATCAACTTTTTTCATGTGGATTCTTCGATTCATGTGAAATTAGAGGATTTTTTTGGGTTTAAATCTTTGTATGGTTAATTAATAAAAAATATGCGAGATAATTCAGGCTAATAATAGTTAAAAAATTCGAAACTCTAAGGGACCTCATCGACAAGTGGTTTACTTTTGAGGAACAACACGAAAAGCTTCCCATCTAAGAAACATCGTAAATTTTGACTATTTCTTTTAGAAATTCGTGATTTTGAAAAATCTCTTAATCTGATTGATCTCCTGGAAAAAACTATGAAATTGACTCGATAATGGCATTGAACGGCTTATTGGGTATAAATTCTTGTCGATATAAAATTATCATTGAAGTTTGACTTAAAAAACTATGAAATTGACTCGAACGGCTTATTGGGTATAGAGTAAAAAGATGTTTAATTAGAATTATAATATGCACCCTTAATAAGCCAGGATGCCTCAAGCTCTCTGCATCTTCAATACACTTCCACACGCTAACAAGCACTAGATGAGCCTAAGTTTCATGCTTTGTACCTTTAAGCTTCATAATGGCATTTCGAACAACTCTTTCGCAGCCAGCACAACACATCCTCACTTTGAGCTCCACAGTCTGCAAATAGCGAGTAAGATACGTTGCAAAAAGGAACAATATTCGTTCGATGTTTAAACTTCATGTCCTCAAAGATAAATCTTCTATAAATTTACAAATTGAAGACAAACATGATTGTAAATGTTATGATAAATTGATAACTAAAAGATACACAAAAAATGCAAAATAAGAGGTATCAAGCCAAGATTAATGGTGCATGAATTTTGTTAAAAATCACGGCGACTTTGTAGTTTTATAATACAAATGCCTCTAATGAGATAGCTTGACAAGGCTGTTATTGATTGTAGACCTAACTTAAATATTAGTGATGGCAAGAACCGTCATGATGTGAAACAAATTTTTGCAACGATATTTTTTTGTGGAAAATTCAGAGTTTTGGTAACACATGTTTCGTCACTAATGCCCTGTTTTTCTTGTAATAACATGCATGCCGATTGCCAAATTTGTTTGGGTTTTCTCTTTGTTAGAGAGGAAATTACTATAACCATATCAACCTATGTAGGAAGAGAAGAACCAATTGGATGTTGAAAGCGAACCTGTAAAGAAAGAGGACGACTTTTAGGCATGTTGATATTCTTCTGAGAAAGCAAGGAAGTGTAGGTGTTAATGAAAGTAGTTAGGGAGTTCAATTTGCTTCTTTCAAGTATTGATGTTGCCATGGCTGAGGAGGCAAGCAATATAAATGAAGTTGGTCTTGAGATGAAGGTGAATCCCAGGGATGGAGAGATTCCTAATCGCCAAGGCATCAATTTCTTAAGAGTATTAATTTCTCCACAATATTCCATTCCATTTATTCCATTTAAAAGATTGGAATCCAATCCCATTTAAAAGCTTGTTTGTTAGGTAAATTAAATGGGATTTTTAACTATTGAAGGGAACAACTACCATCATTTTATAAGTTGGTATATTGACATAAGAAGGGAGTTTTTTAACGATTGAAGGGAACAACTACCATCATTTTATAAGTTGGTATATTGACATAAGAAGGGAGTTTTGATGGGTAAGGGATCAAACTGCAAAGTTATTCCATATGAACAGAGACTTCTTACCCCTACCTTTTGAATAACAAAACATGCATCTTGCAACTTGTATTCCCATCCACTTCAAGTCAGTTTGTTAAATCAGTGATCGCAGGCTTTTTATCAATGGAGATTCGGTAGAGCATCGTTTAAATACGTATCGTACCAGCTGGTCAGGCGCAGTAGCAGCTGCAAAAAAGTACCCAATTTTTAAATCCAGTATTTTCAACAAAACCTTGTTGAAAACGGTTGTATTTTAACTGATATTTAATTAAATAATAATATAATTTTTTTTAAATATTTAATAAAATATTTTATTTATAATTTTAAAATCTAATTGACCGAGACAGGTTGTACCCCGCATCGGAAATTTAACATATTTATAATTTTGCTGTTGATTACAGCCTATTACATGACTTTGGTATCGATTGACGAGGACAGTGATTAGCACTTGCCTTTTTATCGAGAACTATGGGGCATCACTCTTTACAGTTTGCTGACTATTACAGATGGGAAATTGGTTGCCACCGTAAATTAGAGCGAACATTCCTAAATGAATTCTAATTATATTCATTAGCATTATTCGACATTCATAAGTGATTTGCGGCTACAAAAGCACATCATTCTTTTCAAATTAGTGAGAGATCAAAACAGATCTTGTAGCAGTACAGGAAGACACGGAATAAAAAAATGCTAAGGATGATGTTTAGACATTAGAATGATGCTTCACATAGTGGAACGAAGTATATTTTATGAATGAAAGGCGGGGTAACTGCATAGTCAGCTCAACTCCATCAATTTAAACTCTCCAAATCTGGAGTATCCTATTCCAGGGAGCATTCATAGACCAAAAAATAAAAGCCTACTAGAACATACACTTGTATCATCAAATAATAAAAAAGACAGCACCAAAAAGACTCACTCACCCGTAAGGCAGCTGTAAAATAAGCCACACGCATTATAAATCAATCAGCAGTGGACTGTCTTCCCTATTTTTCCCTTACAAAAAGATCAATCACAAGCAATTATTTTTACTTTCGTTAAACCCAATCACTAACATAACAAACATCACATCTTTGTTTCCTCCTCCGCTATCCTCAGAAATGCGTACGTGTATATCGACTATTTCTTCCAATGGAGCTAGATATCAGATCAAACATATATAGATAATAATTATTTGCACAAAATAAATTAATAGGCATCAGCGAAGATCAGCATTCAATTAAATGTAGACAAAACAACACCAGCCACAACAAACAAAAACATTACATATTTTGCAGTTTTCCTTCGAATTTTACACCAAAAATACAAGTACAGCCCTACGCCACTGAAAAATATATTCTTACTTCAAGATGGTTTGCTATAATCCTTGTTACTATTCATTCAACGTCAAAACCCTTTTCTTGAAGTTCAGCTATGACTTCATTCCTCATGCGCAGCCACAGCTTCTTAGCCTCCTGATCATATTTTTGGGATTGAACTTGCTTCTGAAAACTGTCTGCATCCTTATCTGTGTCGACAAAACCTTTAGGCCCAATAGTGGTACCGAGTGTGCCTCCGCTAGCAACAAACTCTTCCACAGCTTCAGCATCACCGGGATAGGGAAATTTACGGCGCTCATAGAGATGTGCCATTTCTTTTTCTTCTTTAGGCCGAGGTTTAAGAGTCCACCATCCCAAAGGCGATGTCTCATTATACAACCAAGCAAGGCCAAATACTGTATACGTGCAAAGCAGAGCTTTACCAATCTGCTTCCAGAAGTAGTAGTTCTCCTTTCCCAACCCAACATTCTTCAAGAATTTCTGAGTGCTTGTTAACTTAGTCATTGGCAAATTAAATGTTTCAAATAGCCAACATTAATAATGAAAGCTGCAAGGGAGAAGAAGTACATCACCTTAACTGGCACATGAATCAGCAAAGTAAGCATTACAATTACCAATGAAGCATTGAAACAACACTACAAATCAGGAAGTGCCACGAACACATGAAAGCATTTTCCTAACTGCAAAAGCTGGACCCAAGTGTCATGCACACCCCACAAAATCATGAAACAGAATTGAATCATTCCCCTTCACTCACGTAAAATATAATAATGGAAGAGCTTAAACTTAGAACTTTAGTATACAATGGTTTGCAAACTCATACAAATCATCAATATTATGACATAACTAGATGCTTCATCAATACAACAAATATCTTAACTTGGACGTAATATTAGCTACGCCCAAATATTGGAAGTTTATCCCATCAAATCTCGTGTCTAGTGAGTAATAAATAGGCTCTTTTGGTTGTTCACCATGGAATAGGTTTGAGAGCGGATCACCAAATCCTTCTCTATGCTAATGGATTATTCTTGAAGCATATACATGCGGGTTGGGTGCAGGGTGGACGATTTCAAAGCGGACTCTTCATTCATTATATCGGAAGATCGCTAAGGTTCTGATGGTCTTTCCATCTCCCACAGACCAGCATACATCATCTTCAATGGACTCATTACCTGTGAAAATACTCTTCCAATATTATAAAGGATTATTGGAGCATATAAAGAATTTCAAGAATAATCTAAGGCTCCAAGCTAGGTTGAATATTTGAGTTTCAGATTTTTATTTACCTTCTTGACGATGGATTAATGTGCTCATTACTAGTATGTTAATGCTGAGGATACACAAAGAATTCCCAAACTCCCAACTCCCTATTCAGAAAGAAAAGATAAATTACTCTGGTTTAATAATAGAACTGGTAAATTCTCTCTTGAATATATCATCACCTATTTAGTAGGAGAGTCCAAGATTTCGCTAATGGTTTCAACCAGAAATCATGGTGGAAGTTAAAGATGCATCCCCAAAATTTACTTCTAGGTTGGAAAATTATAAATAATTGTCATCCAACCAAGGATGTTCTACTTATAAGATCCATCAACATTGACTCATCTCTTTGTTTATTCTACAAGTTGGCTGAAGAATCGGCTTTTCATTTATTTTATGAACGTGTACTTGATCCTTGATCTTTGCTTGCATTGGTCTTAAATTAGAACTCTTGTCATGTTCTTCTTTAGGGATCTTTTTTCTAAACTTCTCAGCTCTATAGGAAGAGATGCTAATGATGAGTTGATGCAGAAGTTGATGATTATTTATGAGGGAATATGGAAGAGACGAAATGATACTATTTTTCACACTGGCAAAAGTACAAGCGTTTTCAGCATGATTCACAAGAGAGAAAATTTCTTATTTATCATATTTATGAAAATGAAGCCCGACAAGTTTACAACCATCGCAAGATCTCATCAACATTACACTTGTAGGAAGGCTCCCAATGTTTCAATCCTTCTGTTAATATTTTATTTGATTGGAGGTTTCATAATGGCATCCTGTCTTGGGGTTTACTGTTTATAACTCTAATGGATCTTTAGTCTTTTTAGATTGTGGAGCACAAAATGGTGGAGGAAATTCGGAAGAAGCAAAGTTAGTGGCCTTCCTTAAGGCTCTTGAATATGCTCTCCGCGCATGTTTTGTTTCCATTTAATTCCTCTCTGATTTTATAAATATATTGAACTTTTGTAAGGGTATAGATAACTCTATAACTTGGCTAAATTTATGTCTAGGTGAGCAACGCTATATCCTTTTTGTCAAACTTGATACAAATATATATTGAATAAGTAGATCTGGGAATCAAGTTGCTCGTGGGCTACCCGCTTTTGCTTGTCATTGTACTTTGGCCAGTAATGAAGTTTGTTTGTTGTTTTAAAAAATGGGTACAATAAGCAGCACGGCCACGATCAAAGAAAAACAATTCTGAGCGATCAGTTGGTCATGGCACAAAACGGTCACGGTCGATCATAAGTCAACAGACCAGGCCAAACGGTCATGGACACCACCTCTAACTATCGCCGGACCTGAAGAAGCTGAGCACTGAGTCACTCCACTTTCCTAACCTCTCAATCAAGGCCAGTGAGGGAAGGAGGCTTGAGTCCCTCCATGGGGAACTCCGGCTAGAAGATCGGCCGACGGCGACGAAGTCAGGCTAAGTCTCCGTCTACATTCAGCGGAGGAAGGGAGCTACAGGTGGACCGCATGGAGATTTCTAGCTACTTGCTGGAGTTGTCCCGTCAGCAACAGGCTCCGGGCAAGGGAGGTCAAGGTTTGCGGCAACGCCAACGAGGGCTTTGGCTGCCTTCCGGACAGGATTAGGTAAAGTTCCCACCTTTTTAATTTTTATTTGTTTATGCTCTCTGTTTTTCGTCATGGCCGGAGTTCAGACATCCGTCAAGGAAGGTCCGAAAGGACTCTAGGTGAGTCGGCGACGGTTGTTGTCGGACTCAAGAGCCGTTGACAGTAGATTAGGATGATTTGTTATTGATCAACCATGATTATCTAATAATAAGTCCTTAATTAATCAAAGAATAACAAATCTAAGCATGAATTCATTATTAAAACATGTTATATCAAAATAAAAAAACATAACTATCATCTTCGATCATGCTTACCACGACTAAGAAAGGGAAAAATATATTATGATTATCTCTATCTTTAAACGTGATTTCGACATATTTAATCATGCAAGAACTGATTTTAAACTATCAAAGATTTATTGAAAATATCAACATTGAATCATGTCTCACAGTTATAACATGATTGAACATTTAATTTGATTGAAATTTCTTGACCAGTTCATAAAAATTAGAACATCTAATCGGATCCATTAAAAAGCAGTCATTGATTTATGATTAATCATGGAAGAAACACTAATAAAAAACTAGATTTTAATCATAAATCATGATAAAACGTGGTGAAACATCAAATAGGCTCTTGATGCCAATGAAAACTAATTAAAATATAAATTTAGAAGTGTTCTTTGCAGTGGAATAACATCAAGGATGTTCTCATAGGTTGAATCACCTCATAGATGTAGAAGATTAGAATCAACTTTCTAGATCCCAAGTCCCATAGAGAACCGTAGGAAAAACCTTAATCTGCTCTAATTAATAAAAGGGTAATAAAAATTCACGTTCTGATGAAAAGCAGGAGATTTGACCAACCAAAATACATTAAAAAAAATTATTGTCTATATTCTCATTCTATAAGAGTCTCATAGGTTCGACAATCAGATCATGAAACCTTGGTGATCTTCTCTATCTAATGAATGAAGAGTACACACAAGGAATCGAGTAGAGAGGGAGAGTCATACGAACCTGTGGTCCAAGCTCCAAGTGTATCTGCACATCTAAAGTGAGCTCGGACTTCGAGACCTACATCAAAACCCACTACTAAGCAAAATACTAATATCTCTATATGATGCATGCTCGTGGTATATGCTCATATCATCAATACATCCGAATAAAGAAAATAGTACTAACAAACCTATAAATAATATATGGCACGTAAATTAAGACATAATAAAAATAAATAATAAATAAATAAACAAGAAACCCACTCATATATATTTAGATAAATAATAAATATATGAACATAAATAATACTCTAATAATAAAATAACACAATAATTATACTATATAAATACACAGTTAAACACGAGTAAATATCACATATCCTCGTATTAGTAAACATATAAATAATTAAATAAACAAATAAATAATAATTAAATAATCCAATAGATAAATAAATAAATAATAAATGACTAATATTAGTTAATTATGATGAATATTAATATAAATATTAAATATACGAACATATGCCTAAATATGTATAAATAATAACATGAATAAGAAATAATTAATAATAATCAATTAATTTAATAAAATAAGATAAACATGAACAAAAATAATATCTATGAATATATTATTAGTAATAACAATAATTAGTCACATAATCATTCATCATAGTCAACAAATATATAAATAACAAAAACTGAGTAATCATAAATAAATAAATAAACAAAATAATTAATAAATAAAGAATAATAATTATAACATCTAAACATGATAAATCATGTGAATATGCATCTAAACTAACGTAAGGTTCTCAAATTACCAAAAACAGTCGAGAAATGGCTGAAAACGGGCTGAACCGAACCCAACCAACCTGAACTAGATCGAACTGAATGGGCTGAACCAACCCAGTTTGGGTTAACTGAAAAATGGGCTGGGTTGGCTAGGCTGAGGGACACGAACATGAGCATGGGCTAGCAGACTTCGGCATGACCAAGCGGACGTGGTTGCGGGTTGGCGGAGGTGGTTGCGGGTAGGCGGACCGCAAACCAGACAAACGGCCAAACAGGGCACCCGTTGCCCGTTGCCTAAAACGCCAACGGCGACGTGACAGATGTCGCCGCCAGTTGGGATCGACGACCTATGTGACGAGGATCATGATGGTGGTGGCAGTCAGAGGAGTTAGGCAGTCGGCTGGCCAGCCAGGAAAGAGGCGGATGGTTGTCGGGTGCGGAGGTGTTTACTGCGGCGGCACTAGTGGTCGTGAGAGGCACGACTAGAAAGCCAGCCACAAGGCAGTCGTGGGGGTGCCAGTCTAGTGGTTGGGGCCGAGGCGGAGACTCATCAGCGGCAAGTCGAAGTGGTAGCGGCACTAAAGGGTGTGAAGCTTTGAAATGTGGGAAATCTCTTGAGTTCAAATAGAGAATGCCAAGTTTGAGTGGACGGCTCATATTTTACCACGTGGCACGATCTGAGTGTCCGACAACTCATTGGCCTAATGGTGTCCACCTATGGGTATATACAATATATACAAAGACGGAAAGCTCGGATTGAGACTGTCCAAAGTCGAAACTGACTCGAATCCTAAAAGTGATTCTGTAGGTAGGAATCGAGCCAAGAAGGTTAAATGAGCCTTGAACCCTAAACTCAATCAAGCTACGCCCACAGGAGCACAATCAAGTGATCCGAAATTCCTATGTTGTATGCAAATGAAATATTCAGAAAATCTTAAACGGATGCTAAACGTTGCAACGGTCTAGATTTAGGCCTAAAATCTTGGTTAATTTATAAAAATCATATGTATACCTCGTGTATACAATGATAACTCATACTTAACTGTATTATAACTTAAACTATCATATGCATGTCGGGTATACTCAGCCACTATAATATGTTCATACGGCCACAAAGGCCCATACTCATGGTCTAAAAATTAGTTTGGCTTGAGCTAATTTGAACCGACTCGATACTGATTTGAATAGGACAAAACTCAAATCGGGTAAAATCCTAACCCGAAAATAGGGTTTTACACACATCATAGGAGTTCATTACAAAAGAAGAAAAGATTAGGAAAAACTCCAAAGAATTCTCCTCATGTTGAAGTGCCTCTTTCTTCTCTTGAATCTCTCTCAACCGAGCAGTGCTTGAACTCTCTAAATCAGTAATGATGTTCCTAGTAATGATGTCCCTGTAAAAACCTCCCTTCGATGAGTATTTATATGAGTGAAGTAGCAGCAAAAACATCCTTCTAGGATAACTCCAAATGAGCTTTCTTATTTCTGGTCGAGTTCCATGCTATGGCTCTGTTTCCAAAAACTCGGGACTTTCCAACTCCGTGCAAATTATAAAGGCCTCCTAATATAACTAAAATCAGTAAACATATTCTCTCCAACTATTCTAGATAATTCCCAACTCTAATGCACGACACTCCATAGATAATTACTCTTTAATTTCGTCAAGATTAATCCAAAAGAACACTTGGCCTTCAAAACAAATAAAATTCATAATAAAACTCATAATTCTATAGAATATGCAATTATATAGTCTGTCTAATTAATTCCTTAACATTTGTTTTAATATCACACACATTCATATTTTTATTAACATGAAAATATTTAACACATCAATCATAAAATCTTGGTATCCTAACATGTTATACTAACAATTAATACTTTTAAATAATAAAATCAAAATAAATTATACCCCAGCACGGTTCGTGGCTCGAATTTGGCAGGGTTAGACCGGAGGGATTCGGCAGAAGATTAGGTGATTTCCCGCGAGTCCAATTTTTGTGCGGTTTTCTGGCAACTTCAGGCGGTTTTCCAATGGCGGTTTTCCGGCGGCTGTTCCGGCGGGGCAATCGGGGGTAAGGGTGAACACCGTCTTGGTGAGCTCAACCCAATGGTGGTGACGACAAGGGCGACCGCGGCGGCGGTGACCACCAACGGCGACGTCGAGTTCGGTCGGGGCGGTCGGTCGCTCCGATCGGGCCCACGGCCGGCCCCTACGGCGGAGCTGGGTAAGGGGGAAGCGTAGGGGAGGTCGAGGAGAGAGCTTCGACGTCCCGAGGGCAGCGATCCGGCACAGACGGCGGCGGAATCGCGTCGGAAACGGTGGTGAAATCGTGGCCGATTTCCGGCGCGGCCGCGGCTGGACGGTGGCCGGGGGTGGTCGAGACGACGAGGTGGCGGCACGGCCGAGCTGGACGGCGTAGATCGGGGGCGGGGTGGCGTCGGCGACAACCAAGGCGGCGGCTAGGGTTTCGGGTGGTGAAGGGAAAAAATGTCCGGGGTTTGGGCGAGGGGACGAGGAGTTCAGGGGTGGCAAATTTGTAAATAGAACTTGACTCGAGTTGCCTCGAAAGAATAATAACTAACTCAAAATAAATTTTATAAAAATCTTAAAAATCAAAAAAAATTTATAAAATCAAACAAATACCATAACATTTCAATAATATGCTCTATAACTAATAACCCACCCGGATACGATCCAACGCATCCTAATGCGTACGTCCTAATACATTATTCGGTCCTAACGCTAATTTTACGTGTACAATATGAAAAAAATAAAACCATGAATTGTATATTCTTATATTTCTGATACTTAGTCCGTTAATGTTGATGTACATCTGATACTATCATTAATATTTAGGCATACATGAACCTTTATAGCACGTGTATATGACCAACCTTAGCCCGTGCATGTATTTTAAAAGCTGAACTTGAACCGGTTCAACCCAGACTAAAAAACCCTGACTCGACTCAGCGAGTTTTACATTGTCGTACATAGCGCCAATATGAAACACAAATCATGTCACATCCATTTTAGAATAGGTGGAAGTGTGACCACGAACAAATGCAAGAAATTTACTTTCCAGGAGGCAACTAGGCAGCGGCCACAGACCAAGAGTAAAATAAATATTAAAAGAAAAAAATAATAGATCAAATGACAGAAGGGGTGAAAAAAATAAAAAGCAGATCAGAGGGCTGGAAGAAGGGAGTAAGCAACCACATTGAAGTGCCTCCCTTGCCCTTGACTAGCCAAGGGATTAATGATAATCAAGATCTAACCAGCTCTGATACCTTGAAAAATTCCAACAATTGGGATAATAAATAGATAGGGAGATAATAGGTCAGATTTAAATTGATCATGGCATTTTTCTCGTTCTTGTATTTATAGACAATACCTTGTACATGGATGATCACAAGAGTGATTCGCGTCATCACTTAAAAAGAGGACAACAAAACTATTTCCTAACATGCTTCTCTAACAAACAAGATAAACACTGAACAAGGCAAATATAATCATTAATAATACGTATTTTTCAACAAATTGATCAACATTTCAAAATTATCTCCGTTCACTATTTCAGCAAATTAACTACTAATATCAAATCTCGCATAAAATTATAAAAAACATCATCAATCAACACTCAACAGATGAATAATTCAAAATTTATCAACAACTAGAACATGAGAAATTTAACAACAATAGCAAAGTGAAAAAAATTTTACCCGCTGGGCTTTACAGGTTTCAAATTAGCGACAAAATATTCCAGTAGCAAAAGTGCGGTCACTAAAGACCTTGTTTTTTTACTGGTGGGCCTGTACCTAATGACCATTCAATAAATAGTTATAACTCTTAACGTATACAAGTGGGCTAATTAATAATAATTTCTAACCCGTATCTTCTCAATGTATAACTTCATACATGGTTGGTGCTGACCATAAGGCTTGCATATATACCATCCTCGAGCCAAAAGCTTTGTGTCAGGCTTCTGAATGTTTACAATTCTTAGGTTACAATTATAGTTCTTAGCCATGATCATTACTTTGGGAAACAATTTGATGACCATTCCTATATTTGATATATTTAGATATTGGTTGTGTTTGTCATGATTATTAACGATATATAGTGATTTGTTACACCTGACCTGAAAATGATGGATATGAACATTTTTTTACTTCCTAACATTTGATCTATGAGAAAAGCCATCTCTCGATGTTAATGAAGAGTCACACATGTTCATATAGAGATTTTTATGTTAATACATAGGTCTATTAATTAACAAATACAAAGACTCAAGCTCAAAGGGAATATGGAACATTGTAAATTTAAGATTTTGTCCAGGCTGACGGTGTGCTCGCTGCATTTCATGTTGGCTTTGTTCTCAAGGGTCTGTTTAGTTGACATAAAAGTAGTGTAATTAATAAGATAAAATTTTTAAAATGGTCAACCTTAATTAAAATAGATTAATTTAATATATTTTATATAAAAATAATATTAATTAAATTATTTTATATCTAAATTAAGTATAATTATATTTATAGTTGGAGCATAAAGCAATCATCATTGCTTTTGAGTTGGTTATCTATGTGGACTCGGATGTGCAATTAATTTTTCACTTTTTTTTATCTCAAAAGAGAAGAAAAAAGGGGCAATTTTTTTATGTGATACATGTGTGACCCACTTGATGATAATCATGATTAATTTCAGTACAAAATATATTTAAGCCTGTACAAAATTTTCTCAGAAATATTATATATATATATATATATACACACACATACGCACTATTTTTAGTAAAGTTGACAATTTAAATTTTCATGTCATTTATATATATTTCATGCTAACCAAATGGCCAAATTGAGGCTAAGGGAAAAACTTTTGGAGTCCATTTTATCTCCTCTCTCTATCGTCAACTTCTATATTGATAAGGCTTTCTAAATGATTCTATTTGATTCCCGGTGAAGCAGTATTTTTTAGTATTTGAAGTCTTATAAAGATAGAAATATGTGTTGATTTCAAGCAATCATTAGTCTGCTACAGCTTTGAGATACTAGTAATAAAATAATTTCAAGTTAGCTTAAAGTCAACTTTACTCTTTTAAGTCGGCCGAGTCAATTAGTTGAGGAATGGAGTTTTAGGTTATGACTGCACTGTCAAAGCCTTCTTTGTGTCACATTTCAAAAATTCATTCTTTAAGAAAAGAAAAATCCCTATCTAATAGGTGGAAAATGTTTTGGATCCACCATACACATCATCAAAATAAATTATTTATGATGTAACCAATATTTTATTTATTATTTTAGTATATATTTTTTCAATGTTTTGAACAATAATAAAATTTTAATTGATTGCACCAATGTCGAGTACTCACAAAATTTCCCCCTTAATGTCATAATTCATTTTGATGTACTCTCAATTTATGTAGTATTTTAGAGTTTTCTTTTACAAATATTGATTTTTCGTACTTACCAAAATAAAAAGACTTCCTCTTTGAGGGTTGCTTACATGGATTCATTCATGACTCTGAAAAATGAGTTTTTGCTACCAAAATGGAGTTTTCAAATCACAATCAAAGTTGATTGGCTAGGAATGTTGTCAAGCGAAGTTGTTTGCGGGAAAGTAAAAAAGACATGAGCTCCTCTATATGCTATGCTCTTTAATAACGACTCAAGTGATGATATCAAAGTTTCTTTTTTTGTCAATATTGTTGTATATTTGTTTTAAAAGGTCCATTTGAATGGCATAAAAGATATAAAATGTATAAAATTTTCTTAGTTATAACTTATTATAAGTAAGTTATGATGTAAAATTGAGATTTACAATCTCTTCACGCAAAAAATTTACCTTTTTTCGTGTGTTTTTCATAAGAAATTTTGTTATAAAGAAACTACTTGGTGGAAGTTTGGTTTACTATCTTAGCACAAAATACTCTAAAAATAAATAATTTTTTAATTAAAAATTAATATTTTTGTTATAAATTACTATTTATGTCGATTTCATAAATTTATCATAAAAGTAATATATGGCAAAGTTGACTAGAATTATGAAAGAAATAAGTTTTTTCTTTTCTTTCACCTTATACCCTGAGCCAAGAGGGTGTGAGAGACATAGATCCTAAATTATAATCCATGTGATTGTAAATAACAAAGTTTTCTTGTTGGTTGTTTCTTTTTCTTGTTATTTTTGAATTCTAAATATTAGTTGAGATTGATGTCTTTTTTTGTTGACATTGCATGTTTTCTTTTAACTATTATTCAATCTGATAATATGCTGTTTATCTATGTAGTGTTATTAATTATTTCTCAGTGGTTTTATCTCTTTCATATTTGTGATGTTGATCCGTTTGGAATGGCGTCATTCTGAGGCTTTGTTGGGTTTAGGTGCAGTTTGGAATTGTGGGAAATTTCTTCCCAAGCGTACTATGTACCTTGGTGTATGGTTACATGCATGCCTCAGTGCACTTGCGAAGCACGACATGTGCTTTGTACGATTTGTTCCCCCGGCAATTCCTTTTCTTTTTATTAGTCACTAGTTTATTTAATTTTATCACTCTATTGGTGTTAGTAAAGTAAGTAATTCTTTGTAAGCATATAATAATAGTAATATGGGGAATGTTTCATGTTACTGTATGTTAACTTATATTGGAATAACTTTATTATGTATATGTTGTATATTAATTGTATTATCAAGTAACAAATGAATCATAATTTTAAATAAATTATATAACTTGATATTATTAAGTTAAGATATTAAAAACATCAGTGATGGATATAATTGTGTAAGTGATACAGAAATGTAACAATTATCGGTTAATTGTTAATTAATTTCCAACCTTGTTTTGTCGCTAATGGATTAATTAAAGCATTGTTAATTTGTGTATAATATAATTAGTATTTGTAGTTTATTGAATACCATTAATAAATTAAGTATAATATTAAAATAGAATTAGTATTAAATTATCGTAGAGTGTTTAAATCATTTATATTTATGATATCACTAAATAATGTATAAAGATATGAACCTTATGTGACTGTATTGGTAAATTATGGTATGAATTATTAAAATATAATAGTATAATAATCGCAAGTGTTGAATCGCAATAGCATGCATAAAATAAATAAAGTCTAAACTTTTACCGAGTTAAATAATTTAAAATAATCTTACTAATGATATCCTTTAAATTTCAATACGATCTACATTAAATAATTAAATATGACTAACTAATCTTAGGATAATTAATTAGTGTTAGTTAAAAGTTAATAAATTATTATTAATATATATTCAAGATATTATTAATGGAATAAGTAACCATTATTTCTTAATTGGAATTAAATGTGATATTAATTAAAAGTCTAAATGGTAATTTAAATTTCTAGGATGGTAATTTTAATAAAATTTCCTTCATTAAATAATTAATGTTTCAAGGAAAAAAATACTAATATTAGTAATTAAATACATGATAATAAGTCAATAATTATGTTATCGTTGGCTAAGGGTGAATCATGATTTGAATAATTAATTTCTTTAAATAGTAAGGTATGACTGAATTAATTGTGTCACATGAGTTGTTAATTGTTTCATCTACATGCTATAGTTTTGTAAATTTAAAGATTTATTTTGTTTTTTTATTCTTGCTCGTTGCATGCTTTATTTTGTTGAGTTTTAATCATGATAAAGATTGGTAATTTCATTGCATGCATTTTTTCTCACATAAAATTATACTTATATATAATTTTATTGTCTCGTTCAAATTAGAATAGTTGGTCGTGATTGTGGGTTCACTTGCAAGCTATCCAGGTCCATGTAATTACTAGAAAAGTTGTATATTCTTTTTGACTGCCTTGGTCAGCCTAAGCCCAAATTCGACTACTATGCGTTGAATACAATCAAGGTCAAAGATTTGACTTAGTTTGACGGGGTCACACTTTTAAAATTATTTGAAAGATGAAATACCTGCCCTTCATGCCAAAAGGGGTGACAGAGCACAATGACGTAAGATGACTTATGCACTTGTGATATTGAGAGGGTGAATTAATGATAAATATCGTTAACTATGCGACGTGGACCACGTAGTGGGTGTGCGGATACATGAGATTACAGCCGGATGAGGCGGCTGCCCCTCCCAAAATAATTGAATAATTGGAACTCGACTCATAATCGCTAAAAGACTTGATTAATAACGATGTGGAATATATTGACTTGTTTCTTGTAATTATATGACTTAGTGGTTTTATAACTAGCGTGGTTTTGTGACCGCAGGTGAACAACTACAAATTGACGATAGATGGTGTGGTTGGTAGTGTTTCCTCACCGACCGTAGTTAGAATAATTGATAAATAAGATTCGACTTCTTATTTATATTAATTTGAGTTATAATTGTTACTATGAGAAATAGTTTGGAGACTATGGGACTTGATTTTCGCATAGTTGGTTTATTTTATAGCGTTGTTTGCAAAGAACCATCTTATATAGCATGATTTATTTTTATAATTAATAATTTCTTAAAGATGTTTGAAATTTCATGCTTAATTATCCCAAATTATTTTTGTTTAATTATACGTCAAGCATAATTGTTACATGTTTTGTCATGTTATGATGCATGTGCATGCATTTTTATTTTTAGGATTTAAGATATTGAAATGCCCGTAGAACTCAAGGCAATTAACATGATGTGCCTAACATGCTAGAGAAGAATGTCATCTCAATAAAATTATGAACAGTAACTTAAATTGTCGTTTAAATGATTTGACTTAACCCTTGTGATAATTTTAGCGTACCAACTCAGTAGCAGAAGTTGCAAAAATATTGAATCATAAGAATCCAACAAGTCTGATAGAGCTTTTGGGTCAAATGCATGCCCGCACCCACTAATTTTGAGGTTATTTATTATTAAAATAATTTAATAATGTCAAGTTAATTAGGACAATTAAGTTAATTATCATTTAGCTTAAGATTTAAAAACAAGATCCAAATATGGGTTAGAATATCTGTAATTTAATTATCTAGTTAGTTTAATAATTTAGTATGCGAAACGAGGTAGCTCGCATGAGGTCCAAAAATTATGAAGTTTTAATCTTTTATAGTTTTAACCATTATCAGGTATATTAGTCGGTAGATTTAATGATTTTAGGTCGACACAAATATTTTATTACACTTTATTAGCAAAACAATAACCAAAACATTGAAAATGACATTTTTATCATGTCATCAGCAAGAAAACTAGTAGATCTTAACGATATGATAGAGATCTAGCTATCTACATGTCTAATCAGAGATTCTACATGCAAGCAATCATGAACCTACAAAAATGAAAAGAAATGGGGAGAGGGAGAGGAAGAGGAGGAGGAAGAGAGGGAGAAGAGTGGAAGATGAGCACGAGGGAGACGCTGCGAAGGGCTGGACGTCAAGGTGGCAACAAAAAAGGGCGGCCAAGGGCAAGAGGGGGGCAGAATAGGGCCGGCAAGTGGGAGATTTTCACACTCCCCACTTGAGTACCAGCATAAGGGTGCCCTTGCACCATGTGAAGGTGCACGTGCATCACAGAGACCCAAGGCCCAAGCGCACTCATGAACCACACACATTGTTGTGACAAGGGAAAAACGCTGGCAAAGAGAAAGGAAAGGGGAAATGAATGTAACACCCCGATTTCGGTTCATGTAAGAACAGAATCAGAAATGCTACGATTGAATTGAGTCATGCTTAAAGTTATTGGTCGGTACGACTCGAATGGGTATTCCATTACCCACGAAAACTTATGAAACTTCTAGATTGCCTCACAATGGGCGGTAAGCAAACTTACTTAAGCAAGAGCTTGCTCGCGTGCACGGCTCATAATCATATTCATACAACAATGCTTATGCCCTCACATCTCCCATATCACCCGCTACGGTACTTGAGAGGCAAAAGGAATAGTTAAGTTAGCGCCACAAATTTTAGAAATGTGTTGTATTATGGAGTACCCTCATACACCACACTACCTTAAGGTATGAAGGAGTATTAGTGTGGTCCATACATATCTCCATACCACTTATTCTCTTATTCGTGAAATCCGTAAAAATGCGTGTACTTATATAATATATCTAGGGAAGAGGCTTGTATTATACATTTCTAGAACTTCAGATCAAAAACTAACAATGGATCTAATCCTCGTAGTTTTATTAAACATATATAGAAAACATGACTAAATGGCCCGACATCGGAGTGATCCGATAAAACGCTCGCTGATGCCGTCTAACATCTAAAATATGGTTAAACTCAATATGCAAGAAGTCAAGAAGAGAGGGAGAATGCTACAAACTTGTGGTCCAAGTTCCAAGTACATCGGCACATCTACGGGGGAGCTCAGATTCCGTAACTTACATTGATGCCCATTACTAAGTAAAATACTATATCTCTATATGATACATGCTTGTGGTGTGTGCTCTCATATCATCAATACATCCTAATGAAGAAAACAATACCAATAAGCCTACAACTAAACACTTGGCTCATAAGTCGAGACATAATAATAATAAATATCAAATAAATAAATAATCAAATAAATACACTTATAGATAATTATGTAAATAATAAATACATGAACATAAATAATACTCCAATCAGAAAATAATAATATAATTATACTATGTAAATACACGACTAAATATCATATATACTCATTGTTCGTCCAAATTTGTCACCGCACCCCTCGGCTCAATCATGACGGTTAACCCAGCCAGTCGTGGTTGAACCCGTGGTTATGCCTAATTTAATAGAAATAAGATACGTGAGATTTATTCGGAAGGAGGGAAAGGGGTCCACGAGATTGAGGAAGACGAAGTCATTGCTGCCATTGAAGAAGACGAAGTGGAGGAAGACGAAGTCATTGCTGCCATTGAAGAAGACGAAGTGGAGGAAGACAAAGTCTATTGCTGCATTGGAGAAGACAAAGTGCATTGGAAGACAAAGTCATTGCATTGGAGAAGACAAAGTTATTGCATTGAGGAAGACGAAGTTGCTGTTCGCTTACTATAAAGAAGGACGCCATTGCAGGTTGAAAGGGAGAAGGGGGCTGGAAGACGGTGTTCCACGCCCAGGCTGCTGCTGTTAGGAGGAGGACGCCCTACTCCTACATCCTTGCTTGTTGCTGCCATTGGAGAAGAAGCAAGGGGAAGGAAATGTCATGTCGCTGTCTTGCTGATTAAAAGAGTTGCTGAAATCCACCCTGCTGCAATTAAGGTCGCCATTGAAGGTTGATGTTGCTGCTAGGAGGAGGACACCCATGTTTGCTGGATTGAAGAAGGAGTTGCTGAAATCCACCCTGCTGCAATTAAGGACGCCATTGAAGGTCGATGTTGCGGTTAGAAGAAGGATGAGATGCCAACCTTGCTGCTGCTGATTGGAAAGAACGCTGCTCCAGCATGCTTTTGATGAGGACGCTGCATTTGAAGATGAAGGTTTGCTACAATTGAAGGAGACGCCTTGGAGGAGTTATTGCAATCCAGAGGAGGAAGACAATCTTTCCCTGCTGAAGTTGAAGCAGCATTGCAGTTGCAATTTTCATGCATTCAAGCATGATATGTTTATGGAAATGAATAATTAGGATTGGAAATGGCCATCCCACCGAGTGCATAAGAATTGTCTAAGTGTTATTGGATACTTGTGACTCTTTAGTCTCATCCCGCTGTCTCTTTGCGCGGCAAGGGCGCCTCGGTCCCACCGAACCCTTCCAACCCGACGCGGGAACACTCTAACCCGCACCAGCGGACGAGCCCGCGCCCGAACACTCATGTTAGTAAACATATAATTAATTTTAATTGAATTTGAAATTCAATTAAAGAATAACGACCTTAATCTTATATTTCACCAATTCTTTTATATTTATCCTTATAAAAATAAAAAACAAACAAATAAGTTCGATTTTCTCCATCTATTTTTCTTTTTGTGATTAGGTGTAAATAAGCGTTAAGCAACCCCATTTTTATGTCTTTTAACAAAGATTTCATTCCATCTTTTATCATTCAAATAAATGGAATGAAATCTTTGTTAAAGCTTCTCTATATGAATACTTATACTTCTATATCGAAAAAGTATATCGAAAAAGAAATTATGGAGCACCGATTAAATAAATCCAACGACTATTCATGATTTGATTCTATATTGAATCAATTCCACACTGGTTCTAGAATTTCAAATTAGGGGAATGTTATGGTAAAACTTCGTTTGAAACGATGTGGTAGAAAGCAACGTGCGACTTGAAGGACATCATTGGCAGTGGATGCAAGAATCCGCCACTTTCTATATCCTCGAAGATGCTCTTGGCTCGACATAGTTTAGTTTGTTCTAACGATCCCTAATGAGAATTTTAGGGTACATGATGGAGCTCGAGTCCAAATGATTTTTTTAGCAGGAGAGGGGGTCTAGGGTTAGTACCAATCAATAAATTGAACAAACTTCGTAAACATATCTTCGATATAGGATCAAAGGGGTCAATTTCGAATAAGTTTCAAATAATAAAGGTGAAATCGATCGAAATTAA
Organism: Piper betle; assembly: GCA_033002965.1. Classification (NCBI taxonomy): domain Eukaryota; kingdom Viridiplantae; phylum Streptophyta; class Magnoliopsida; order Piperales; family Piperaceae; genus Piper; species Piper betle. The sequence goes on along the minus strand of JAURVB010014037.1, from coordinate 11,568 downwards.
TAAAACTATTTCGATTATAAGTGTATTGCAGAGGAATCAATCATTCCTATGATTCTTCAATAAAAAGAAACAATAAAGGGTATGTTGCTGCTTTTTTGAGAGATTAAGAACCACCGAAGTAATGTCTAAACCCAAGGATCAATGTAAAGATAACAGATATTGAAACAAGGAAACACTCTTTTGCAATTGCCTTACCAGCTGGATTGAACCAAATATTCAAAAAAGTGAGGAAATAGATCCTAGGTAAGACAAACAAAAGATGCTAGAGACGACTCAATAAATGTATAAGCCCTTGAGCTCCTTGAGAATTAACTAATTTGAGTTATGAGTATGAATGATATTTTTTTAAGAAGGAAGAACAAAAAACGACTTCAATTCTAGTCTAATTGATTATTTCATAAATGCATTTACCGCATATATGCATAAGTTCTCATCATTCTTTCTCGAGCCGTACGAGGAGAAAGCCTCTTATACGTTTCCAGGGGGTTAATCCACATCTATCCCAATGGGCCGTCTATCGAATCGTTGCAATTGATGTTCGATCACGAAGAGAGGGAAGGGATCTTCAGAAGGTGGGTTTTTATGATCCGATCAAGAATCAAACATATTTAAATGTTCCTGCTGTTCTATACTTCCTCGGAAAGGGTGCTCAACCTACAGGAACTGTTCATGATATTTCAAAGAAGGCGGAGATATTTAAAGAACTTCGAGTTAATCAAACAATTCGAGTTAATCAAACAAGAGGGGGCTCCATATCTAATTTTTGGGAATTGTTTCTCCACTCCTCTACCTCCTTATGGGCTTGTTCTATTCATACTTAATCCTATATAAATTCTAAGATCGTATGTATATTTTCTAATTTTCAAAATCTTATTGTATTGATATGAGACGGTAAAAGTGATCAAGTGAATAGATGAAATAACTGGATCTATGAGGTGTAGGTATTACCATGAAGGGGTTTTTCCTATTGGATTTCGTTTTAACAGGTAAAGAGTCAATCTTACTTATTGTACTTACCTATATTGGAAAAATTCTAGATTTATCCTTCTTTTCCTTAATTTATTCCCCTATCCGTACTTCGTTTCTTATCTATGTAGTGCCAATCCAACAAAAATGGAATTCTTTGAAATTCGTTTTTTCCTTAATTGAATAGTTTTATTCATTATTATATTATCCTTATTCATTTTCTTTTTATTTATTATTTTTTTTCAACATTCAATTCATATTGACAATGGTGTATCGATCAAATATAATTTGATCGTGGAGAAATCGATCGATTTCTCCACGATCAAACACTTCGTTTATTCACTTCACACTTCACTTCACGAAAATGGTGGATTCACAAAACTCACTAGAACAAAAGAAGTCTCTTTTTCGTTTTTAGTTGAATGGAAAAAATTCATGAAAAATTGGATAGAGTCCCGCCCATTTATATACCTTTTTATATTTTATTTTTTTATTTATATTTTATAGTGTTAGTAGAGTACCTTTTTCTATGGATCCCTGCACTACAATCCGTTTTTTAGTCTGATCTGTTCGTTTTTGTTTCTTTTTGATTTTCCTGATAGATTCTTAAATGATTTCTTTAGATTTTTCACTATTTACTAGTTTTAGTTTTGGTAGGTAGGTCGGGGATTTCCTTATCATATATTTTTAAAATATATATAAAATATATTATTATATTACGTATTATATTACGATCGTATTTATACATCCTATTTACTTAACATATACATATATGGGTTGCTAACTCAACGGTAGAGTACTCGGCTTTTAAGTGCGACTATGATCTTTTACACATTTGGATGAAGCAACGTATTTGTACATACTATTAGTAAAGTTTGTAAGACCACGACTGATCCTGAAGGGGATGAATGGAAAAAGCAGCATGTCGTTTCAATGGAGAATTCTAAGAATACCCCATTCTTAATCCTCACTAGACCGGATCATTACAAAATCTTGTTTTGATTCTTGGAAGGGGATCAAATCAATTCATCATTGGGTTGAGTCAATAAATGGATAGAGCTCTAACGCTCCAATTATAGGGAAACCCGAAGTAACGAGCTTTTTCTCTTAATTCGAATAATTGCCCGGTCTAATTAGAGGTTAAAAATATATTAGTGTCTGATGCGGAAAAGGGGGGTTCTCCTGCGAGTGAATCATCGATTCCCTTTTTTTGAATCCTAATTATTCATTATTCTCTCATTTTTTAGATTCTTATGGGAAAAGCAATGTGTAGAAGAAACGGTATACTGAGAAAAAATAAATTCCAAAATCAAAAGAGCGATAGGATTGCAAAAATAAAGGATTTCTAACCACTTCCTGTAAGTGGAACGAAAGGTGGGATAGAAGAAAAGGGAAGATCCGTGGATTGGCTACTTATCTTCGAGGTATTCCTTTCTTATTGGATACCCCGTTTTGACCGTATCGCACTATGTATCATTTGTTAATCTAAGAAACCTTCCACACTTTTTGGTCATTTCAAATGGAAAAATTAAAAGGATATTTAGAAACATTTAGATCTGAGCAAAAGCACTTACTGTATCCACTTCTTTTTCAGGAATATATCTACGCACTCGGCCATGATCATGGTTTAAATAGACCGATTCCTTACGAATCCATAGAAAATTTAGGTTATGGCGATAAATCTAGTTCACTAATTGTGAAACGTTTAATTATTCGAATGCATAAACAGAATCATTTTCTTATTTCTTGTAATGAAAATGATTTTCAACAAAATCAATTGTTGGGGCGAAAAAACAATTTGCATTCGAAAATTATATCGGAGGCTTTTTCAATTATTGTGGAAATTCCATTCTCCTTCCAATTAGTGTCTTGCTTAGAAAAAAAAAGAGAAATAGCAAAATCTCATAATTTACGATCTATCCACTCAATATTTTCCTTTTTGAGGACAATATATTCTATTTATATCATATATCGGATGTATTAATACCCTACCCTATCCATCCAGAAATTTTAGTTCAAACCCTTCGTTACTGGATACAAGACGTCCCCTCTTTGCATTTATTGCGAATCTTTTTATACGAGTATTGTCATTCGGGCAGTCTCATTAGCAAAAAAAATGCTTTTCTTTTTCAAAAAAAGAAAATGAAAGATTATCCTTATTCATATATAATTCTCATGTATATGAATGGGAATCCATATTCCTTTTTATCCGTAAACAATCTTCTCATTTACGATCAATATCCTGGGAAGCCCTTCTTGAACGAGTCCATTTCTATGGGAAAATAGAACATCTTGTAGTAGTGCTTTGTAATGATTTTCAGAAGGCTTTGCGGTTGTTCAAAGATTCTTTCATGCATTATGTTAGATATCGGGGAAAATCCCTTTTGATTTCAAAGGGAACTGATCTTTTGATGAAAAAATGGAAATATCACTTTATCTATTTATGGCAATGTCATTTTCACTTGTGGTCTCAACTGCACAGGATCCATATAAACCAATTAGATAATCGTTCCTTCCATTTTTGGGGCTATGTTTCAAGTGTACGAAGAAATCTTTCGGTGGTAAAAAGTCAAATGCTAGAGAATTCATTTCTAATGGAGACTTCCGTTAAGAAGTTCGAAACCATAGTCCCGATTATTTCTCTCATTGATTCATTGTCAAAAGAAAAATTTTGTAATCTATCAGGGCATCCCACCAGTAAGGCGATTTGGGCGGATTTGTCAGATTCTGATATTATGGAACGATTTGGGCGCGTATGCAGAAATCTTTCTCATTATTACAGTGGATGTTCGAAAAAACAAATTTTGTTTGGTCGGAAGAACCCTCAGAATATCCTGATCTTGTTTCCGTTTCACTATCTTGGAATACGAACAGAGAGGAAAGGGTAGGCTCATTTAAACCCGGCCGGCTGATACGCTTTAAATTTAAAATAGTTCTAGATGTTCCTTTCCTATTCCTTCTATGTCGTAGGGTTGAAACCAAGAAATTTTTCCGATTTTCTCGATGTTTCCTAACGTTTTCAATAAAGCCCTCTCGTAAAAGTATTCTAACTATGTTTTCGGTCATATTTGTAGATGCTATTCGAACCGTTCCTTTTTTATCCATATGAGCATTTCTTATCGAAGTTATTATATCAGCAATAGTGTCCCTACCCATGACAAACTAGAATTATTATTGCCTCTTATTTAAAATATAATCAACATGTTTTCTTTTTTTATTCCCTTTTGATTATTTTTTAAAGAATTTTTAAAGAATGAATAAAGAAAGAATAAATAAGGGGAAAAGTGAAGGGGTACGCGTGAGAAGGGGATATGCATGAGACATCATTTCCATAATTGATCCATTTTAGATATCCTACTTGATTATATATCATGATCTCATCGACTAGTATTTATAATACCTCAGGAGCTAATGAAACTATCTTAGTAAAATTCAATTGTCTCAATTCCCGAGCGATCGCTCCAAAAACTCGGGTTCCTTTTGGATTTCCTTCTTGATCAATGACAACTGCTGCGTTGTCATCATATCGTATTATCATACCGTTGTCACGTTTAAGTTCTTTACATGTACGTACAATCACAGCCCGAATTACTTCGGATCTTTCTAGAGGCATATTTGGCACCGCTTCTTTGATTACAGCAACAATAATATCACCAATATTAGCATATCGCCGATTACTAGCTCCTAAGATTCGAATACACATCAATTCTCGAGCTCCGCTGTTGTCCGCTACATTCAAATAGGTTTGAGTTTGAATCATATAATTTGTTTTATCTGTTATTTTGATGCAAGGGGCGCAGGAAAAAAGAAAGAAATATTTTTTGTCCAGAAATAGAAATTTGAAAAAAAAAGAAAGTAATTCTCGTTTTTCTTCACTATTTTTTTGTTTCAACAGCCTTATCCTGCAATAACGAATTGAGTTTGTATAGGCATTTTTGACGCAGCTATTGAAATCGCGGCTCTAGCTACAGTTTCTGATATTCCCCCGATCTCATAAAGTATTCGGCCCGGTTTAACGACGGATACCCAATATTCAGGGGATCCTTGGGCATAATTTTTTTAATCGTTTAGGTCTAGTATATTATTATTACTAGAATACAGGAAACCCAGATTTAAGGGGCGGATGTGGCCAAGTGGATCAAGGCAGTGGATTAATTACATAAGTTTCAAACTCTCATTTTGATCAAAAATCTGTTTTTCTTTTTCCTATCTTCAGAAGAATAAAGAACAGCTACCCCTTTTATTGTTATAATCTTCTGAAAGGTAACTATCTCGATTTCATATAGAAATTCGTATAGAATCTTTGAAAAGACTTTTCTCTAAAAAAGAAAGGACTTACTATCTTTGGGATCTGATGCTACACCGCTGCTCAATACCTTAGTAGATCGACTCTATTACATAAGTTGATTCCTAACTTTTATATCATATCATGACATAAGTAAGCAGTTCTTATTGTATCGGCCCGAAAACTAATTTCTCTAATTGATCTTTACGGTGTTTCTTCTCTCAATTAGATCCTTTATCCATAGAATCTAGTATATAGGCTGTACCCATTTATTTCGGCTCCTACGAAGTCTGTTTTTTGCTACAGCTGATAAAAATCGTTGCTTTAGACGATACATATGTAGAAAGCCTATTTTTGCTAGTAAATACTAGCTTGATCTTTCTTCCCTTCTTTCTATAGTGGAGATAGCCGCGCGTAATGACAGATCACGGCCATATTATTAAAAGCTTGCGGTAAGAATGGGTTTCGCTCTAGTGCCCGGAAATAATATTCCAAAGCTTTCGTATGCTCCCCGTTGCTTGTGTGGATAAGTCCTATGTTATAGAGTATATAACTTCGATCATAGGGATCAATTTCTAGTCGCGTAGCTTCATAATAATTTTGTAAAGCTTCCGCATAATTTCCTTCGGATTGAGCCGACATCCGTTACGGTCGTTTATTTTTTTATTCAATGAATCTCCGTTCCAAAACCGTACGTGAGACTTTCATCTCATACGGCTCCCCCTTCTGTGCATAGTAATAAAGGGAATAATCCATACTATGTAATTCAAAATCAAAGGGGTTGGGATATTCTCATTATGAACTGACGGGGGCTGGTGTTTTTACAAGAAATCTCTAGCCAGCCTTCCTGCAAGAGGTCCATCTTTTGTGTTAAGAAAAGATGTCGATTCTAGATAGAAATAAATGGTAACTCAAACTCTTTGAAACAAGGGGCGCTTCCGGCTCTGTCCGTGCTTCAAACAATTTTGTCTCCCGAATGAAGAATATAGCTCCATGAGCAAAGGCTCCTGTCATGATAAACCCTGCGATATACTGGTGATGAGTATATAACGCAGCTTGGCTAGTAAAGTCTTGTGCTATGAATGCATAAGCGGGTAAAGAATACATGTGTTGAGCTACCAAGGAGGTAATAACCCCTAAAGAGGCTAGAGCAAGACCCAATTGAAAATGAAGCGAATTATTGATTGTGTCATAAAGACCCTTATGCCCACGTCCCAATCGGCCCCCTGGAGGAGTATGTGCTTCTAAAAGATCTTTCATACTGTGCCCAATTCCGAAGTTAGTTCTATACATATGACCGGCTACGAGAAAAATAAATGCAATAGCTAAATGATGATGAGCAATGTCGGTCAACCATAAACTTTGCGTTTGTGGATGGAATCCTCCGAGAAGGGTTAGAATGGCAGTTCCTGCTCCTTGGGAGGTACCAAATAAATGACTACCGGAATCGGGGTTCTGGGCATAAAGATTCCACTGGCCTGTAAAAAGTGGGGTCAACCCTTGGGGATACGGTAATACATCTAAGAAATTATTCCATCGGACGTACTCCCCCTCGATCCAGGAATGGCGACATGCACTAAATGCCCTGTCCAAGCCAAAGAACTTACTCCAAAAAGTCCTGACAAATGATGATTGAGACGAGATTCCGCATTTTTGAACCACGAAACGCTCGGTTTCCATTTTGGTTGTAGGTGTAACCAACCCGCCACTAAGGATATAGCAGAAATAAATAATAGAAAAAGAGCTCCAGTATAAAGATCCTCATTGGTGCGTAAGCCGATTGTATACCACCACTGATAAACGCCGGAATAAGAGATATTCACCGGGCCGAGAGCGCCTCCTCGAGTAAAGGCTTCGACAGCCGGTTGACCAAAATGAGGATCCCAAATTGCATGAGCAATAGGTCTTACATGTAAAGGGTCCTTTACCCATGACTCAAAATTTCCTTGCCAAGCTACATGAAACAGATTTCCGGAAGTCCACAGAAAGATTATTGCTAACTGCCCGAAGTGGGAAGCAAAAATGTTCTGATAAAGACGTTCCTCAGTAATATCATCATGACTTTCGAAATCGTGTGCGGTAGCAATACCAAACCAAATACGACGAGTAGTGGGGTCCTGAGCTAAGCCTTGGCTAAACCTTGGAAATCGTAATGCCATAATGCCTTTCAAATCCTCCTAGCCATTATCCTACTGCAATAATTCTTGCTAAGAAGAATGCCCATGTTGTGGCAATTCCACCCAGAAGGTAATGGGTTACTCCTACAGCACGTCCTTGTACAATGCTCAAGGCTCTAGGCTGAGTAGCAGGAGCAACTTTTAATTTGTTATGAGCCCAGACGATGGATTCAATGAGTTCTTGCCAATAACCGCGGCCGCTGAATAGAAACATTAAACTAAAGGCCCAGACAAAATGAGCACCTAGGAAAAAATTTTTCGATGTATTGAAAGGGGAATCATAACTAATCCGAATTCAAAGAAAAATTCGATTCATTACCAGGGCTTGACATGCCGCGAATCCTCTTGAAAGAGAGGGGTGCCTTCGGGAACGCGTACACAGGTGGTCATGATTCATGGAACTGGTGCAGTGTCTAATGATTTTTCGTAATATAAAATTTTTTGTATCTGTATCAAGATATTTGTCTTCATAAAAATTGTTCACAATCCCTTACGCTTTTCCCATTCAAAATGAATGGACCCCTACCCATTCATTTAATATCCCTTTGGCGTCCTTGACATCAGAGATGTCATTCAATCGAGCGAGCAGCGGGCGGCGAGGTCACCGGTGGTGGGCAGCAGCAGCAAAACAGAGGGGGAAGGAAAGGGCAATGACAATTTTGTAATAAATATTTGACTCGCTCCCGACTTTAAATCAATATTACGAAATGAATTTAAAAAAATAAAATAAAATAATTTCGTAATAAAAATTCGACTTCCTCCCAACTCGAATTAATATTATGAAATAATTTTTTAAAAAATATAATTTCGTAATAAAAACTTTGACTCGCTCCTGACTCGAGTCAATATTACGAAATACATCTCGAAAAATTTGAAAAAATAAATTAAAATACCATAAAATAAAATAAACCATTAGAACTTGATTAATTTATTTTATGGTATTTTACTATATTTTTTATATTTTTTGGGTTATATTTTATAATATTGACTTTAGTCGGGAGCGAGTCAAGTTTTTATTACAAAATTGCCATTGTTTCATTTTTCTTCACCAACCCTGTTTTCTCCCCACAGCTCAATGGCAATTTTGTAATAAAAACTTGACCGCTCCTGACTCAAGTCAATATTACGAAATATATCCCAAAAATATGAAACAAATATAGTAAAATACCATAAAATAAAATAATCAAGTTATAATAGATTACTTTATTTTATGGTATTTTAATATTTTCTTTTCATATTTTTCAAGATGTATTTCAGAATATTGACTTGAGTCTAAAAGGAAATGGGCATGGGTAGTTTCGTAATAAAAAACTTGACTCGCTCCAAACTGTAATCAATATTATGAAATAAATTTTAAAAAATATATATAAAATAATTTTATCATAAAAACTTAACTCGTTCCCAATTTGAATCAATATTAAGAAATAAAATTTAAAAAATATATAAAATAATTTCGTAATGAAAACTTGACTCGCTCCAAACTCTAATCAATATTATGAAATAAATTTTAAAAAATATATATATAATAATTTTATCATAAAAACTTAACTCTATTCCCAATTTGAATCAATATTAAGAAATAAAATTTAAAAAATATATGTAAAATACTTTCGTACTGACTAAATCAATATTACGAATTAATTCCAAAAAAATATTTAAAAAATTCAAAATTAAAATAAAGTAATCGAATTCTAATGAATTATTTTATTTTATGGTATTTTACCCTATTTTTTTCATATTTTTCGAGAGGGGTAGTTTTAAAATAAAAACTTGACTCGTGCTCGACTTGTGTCAATATTATGAAATAAATCTCAAAAAATATGAAAAAATAGAGTAAAATAACATAGAATAAAATAATCCATTAGAACTAGATTATTTTATGTTATGTTATTTTACTATATTTTTTATTTTTTTGGGATTTATTTTGTAATATTGACTCGAGTCGGGGCCGAGTCGAAGTTTTTATTACAAAATTGCCCCTCCCTCTTATTTTCACCCCACATCGATCGCCCCTCTCCTCTGCTTTTTCTCTGCCACCGCGATCGCCGGTGAGTTCGCCGCCGCTGTCACCTGCACCACCGCCGGCCGTGGTGTAACTGCCCTACTCACGTGACTCCCAAGTCGATGCCTCTCGCCGGCTGTGCTGCACCGCACTGATGGAGAAACAGAGGAACCGAAAACAGAGGGGTGGGGGAGGGGGTGGGGCGGGGCGGGGTAGGGGGCGCGGGCGCAGGCAAGGGGACGTGGGGCGCGGGAGGAGGGGCGTGGGGCGGAGCGAGGGACGCGGGGCGGGGCGAGGGCACGACGGGGGGGTGAAAGCAGGGGAGGGGGGGAAGGGTGGGGGCGGGGGTAGAGCAAGGGGCGTGGGGGCGGGGCGGGGAGGGCCCGATGGGTGGGGCGTGGGGTGCGGGGCGAAGCGAGGGGCGCGGGGTGGGCGCAGGGCGCGGAGGGGGGTGAAAGCAAGGGAGAGGGGGAGGGTGGGGGCGGGCCAGGGGCGCGAGGGGAGGGGTGCGGGGCAGAGCAAGGGGCGGGGGAGCGCGGGGAGGGGCGTGGGGTGCAGGGCGGAGCGAGGGGCGCGGGGAGGAGCAAGAGGCGCGGCATGGGGGTGAAAGCAGGGGATGGAGGGGGGGGGGGGGGGGTGGGGAAGAATTCCAGTTGTTGGGCTGGAAAATGCAGGGTTCTTTCTCTCTCTCTCTATATATATATATATATATATATATATATATATTCTTTCAAAAGCAGGTTCTTGAAAAGAATGACGACGAAATTTCGACTGCAATTCCTGTAGAAATGATGGGAGCATGATAAAGTTTGTTCTGTATGGACCTGCTTCAAAAGCATCTGACTAAATGCCAACCATCCGCAATAATTGGTCCATCAGATTTGAGACTGCTTTCGTATGCATTTGGATATTTGTCTGTTCTTCATTTTCACCATTTTCATGTGATGAAATGTGGTAGGAATCAAATAATTTGCACCAGCATTGGTCATGAAGAGCACCAATTATTATTTTTTATAACATGAAAAGTATAAATATGCATCATTGATAGCATAAGCTGTGAATGTTTGTAAGTCTAGTCAATAAGAGGCTCTAATCCTAACTAAGATTTTATGAAGTAAAAGATGTAAACATTCATGAGCGGCATAAGTTTGTGGGAGCAATTGACAATTGTTCACTACACTATACTTGTCAAATAATTTTTGAATAAAAGGCCGATGATCACACCAAGATTAAAATGAAGGTGTGACCTGTGTGCTGATGTATGTACTAGAGACGGAAAACTTTTTCTCACGCGACAATGCAGGCGCCCCAGGATGCGCCCTTGTAAAAAGTAACCATGTGAAGTTACGGGAGAAAAAGGACACAGAAACGTTGACGGTTTTTAACTTTTAACAATCGCCCTTTCTTAACTAAGCTATTAAGCTGCGAATACCAAAGCCACTACAATTATATATAATGTCAAAATCATCACAAAAAATTGCTCTATATCACAATAGGCAATATACAATACAAGCCCATTTAAGATCACCCTATGCAAAAATTACAGAAGAATATGCAAAAAATTACATGAGAATAAGCCCTATTGGCACTTTCACTCATATGTTAACAAATGCCTAAAATTTCCAAGTACGGATGAGAAAACCCAAAGATAGAGGCATTAAGAAGAACAAGTAGGGAAGGGAATAAGAATAGAGGAGAAGGGTTTGTGCCACTGTGCGGATGAGGGAGATAGGGGGAAAAGGAAAAAAATCCAAATATTTGCCGTTCCGTCTACTCTTTTCCCTCCATTTTCTTTTTGTTCCCTTCACTGTTGGTGGAATCGGTTGATTTAAATCAGCTTGGGAGCGATCCAAGCCGATTTAGGCGTCGAATCGGTTGGAGCTAAATTGGGCTCGGAATTGGCCGATTCACCCCGATTCCGACCGATTCAAAACCGATTTGGAATCGGGGTGAATTGGGAAGAATCGGATTTTCTAAGTAAATTACTAAAATGTCCTAAATATAATATTAAATATATTATTTAAGCAGGGGTAAAATTAGAATTTACATTTTAAAAACCTAAAATCACCCCGATTCCGCCCATCCACCGCCGCTAATCCCTCCCTTTGCTGCTGCCGCTGACCTCGCCTCCGCCCTCT